>JARQOC010000003.1:237268538-237539130 GCA_033576535.1 Allobates femoralis
ATTAGATAAATCACATTACATACTTCACCCAGTAGTTACTGCTAGACCGATCCTGAAAAGGAATTGCCAGTAGATTTACAGAGCCAACTCCTAGCAAGTCTATGACAGCTGTAAGAGAAATATGTACTGTCTGTCTGAGCCTAAAGTGAGCGGAGACCCCTGTCACAGTACCAAGAATAGATCTTTTTCCAAACAAACGCCAAATTCTTTCCTTTTCTTTAATTATTTAGGTTAGGAAAAAAAATTGAAAAGAAAAAGTAATGTGGGGGCAACAAGAGGGTCTAGAGTTTAGAGCGCAAGCTCATTGGTATCCAAAAGTAAAGCAGCAGAATTCACTGTGTGATATCTTGGAGAAATCCACGTAGAATAGGAACAGACCATGTTCTGGCTGAGCATACCTTATCAACTGTGTCCCTAAGCACTAAGCTGTCAAACCAGCTGCTTGTTCCTTGAGGGACCCAGACTGATAACTCATTCATCCAAATTATCCCATGTCCATGGACGTTAAGTACCGCTTCCTATTAATGAGCATGTATGGTATTGCTTACGCTCACATATTTGTAGTGGAAATATGGCTTTTCCTAAGACCACCAAAGATATTTGAATTTTATAGGCACCTGTCAAAACTGAGAGAATCTTCAAACTAAAATTTAATGTCGCTGGGCAACGTGTGTTCAGTATTTGGGTATATTTAGATACTTCTTTGCTTCATGTGCCAACATAGTTATGTATTTTAAGCTATGTGCTGACATAGAATGAGTACTGCAGTTTTTGACATATAAAAATCTGCACCATGTTTCACAGATCCACACATACGGTATAAGTTGGTGGTCTCTTGGTGCAGTTTTGCCGCATTTTTTCATGTGGATTTTGCTGCATTTTTTAGTAATTGTTCACTGTTGACTGTGAATGAAGCTAGGTTAAAGGCTGGAAAAAAAAGGTTTCAAAATTTTATCATACGACGGGGGCTCAGGTGTATTTTTGGTCACCAGCAGAGGTACAGTAGGCAGGTATAGGTTGCCACCCACACCTCCAACTGTTTAGCTTTACCTGGCTGGTAATCAAAAATATTTCTTGAAGTAAAAAAAAAAAGATGTGGGGCTTCACCGTACATTTGGTTGTCAGCCTGGTAAAACTAGACAGCTGGAGGTTGGGATCCTCAGAATGGGGAGGCCCAAGCTTTCTTGGTGTGAATTGCAGCCCACAGCCACCTCAGAAAATGGTGCATTTATAAAAGCACCATTTTTTGAAGTTGTACCCGACTCTTCTAGCTGCCCTGTGGGGTTGGCAGACAGGGTAATAAGGGGTTAATTCCAACTATGCATTCCCAGCTGGCACTGAGCCTGAGGTTCATAATGTCAAGCCAATGTTAGACCTGGCCATTATGAACCTCTAAGTAAATAGTAAATAATTCATCACACCGTGAAAAATCATTTATTTGTAAAAAGAATGCCATCACAAACCATTTTCCCATCCTTATTACTCCAGAATAAAATACTCCACGATAATCCTCAGCGACGTCCATTTACATCAGGACACAAAACTCACTGTAGGCTATTAGGGAGTTGACTTGAGAAAGATTATCTGAGGTCACAGCTCAGTTGCATTGCTCTAGCTGAACTTAGATGAACCAGACTGTGACGTCACCCCGAAACATGTAAGCTTGTAACCCACTTCACGGGTCCCCACTTCTCACAAGTCCTAGCCACTAAATCAATGTCCAAAAATAGCAAAGGACAAATTTAGAAAATGTTTTCTATACCACAGCATTACTTTGGTCAGTCGACCATTGCACTCATGCAAGGTGCAGCTTTGATTAAAACGGAAGGCATTACTAGTGCAGGACACCAGCCCCCAATCACTAAACACCTCCTTAATCTTGGAGGGCAGCGAACCACTGACTGTCCTGCACAATGAATAGGATTCACATAGGACGCTGTTCACCCAGGTTACTGCAATGTGTGCCCAGCCTCTTACATTAGCCCCTATCTCAGTAGGCGGGCTGTTTCTGGCACTACAACACTGCTACCTGCCAAAACAAACTTCCCATATTGCCTAGTTGCACCCTGCAATTAGGGATGGGCGAATCTACTCGCTAGGACTCGTTACTCGGCGAGTAGTAAGGGACTCGCAGGACTCGGTACTCTGCGAGTTTCCCAGCAGTTACTCGCACGAGTCCAATGCATATCAATATCAATCCTAGTTTTGTCAGAAACGCTGACAACACTAGGATTGCCATTGTTTGCATTAGACTCCTGCGAGTAATCACTGGCTACTGTGCCAGTGATAGCAGGGAAACTCGCAGATAACTGCTGTTTCTTTGCGAGCCGAGTCCAGCTGTCCTCTCTGTGCAGCTCCAGGGTCCTAGAGCCCGCCTGCTCACAGACATTATGTAGCAGTGCTGAGATTGTTCTCAGTCTGCTCATTCCCTGTGTACAGACATGAATGTCTGTGCACAGAGATGATGTAGCAGTGCTGAGATTGTTCTCAGTCTGCTCATTCCCTGTGTACAGACATGAATGTCTGTGCACAGAGATGATGTAGCAGTGCTGAGATTGTTCTTAGTCTGCTCATTCCCTGTTTACAGACATGAATGTCTGTGCACAGAGATGATGTAGCAGAGCTGAGATTGTTCTCAGTCTGCTCATTCCCTGTGTACAGACATGAATGTCTGTGCACAGAGATGATGTAGCAGTGCTGAGATTGTTCTAAGTCTGCTCATTCCCTGTGTACAGACATGAATGTCTGTGCACAGAGATGATGTAGCAGAGCTGAGATTGTTCTCAGTCTGCTCATTCCCTGTGTACAGACATGAATGTCTGTGCACAGAGATGATGTAGCAGAGCTGAGATTGTTCTCAGTCTGCTTATTCCCTGTGCATAGACATCTATATTTATGCACAGGGGATGTAGCAGAGAGGACATCGCGTTTTGGACTGCGTCGGACGGAAGAGGATTTTTTTAATTAAAGATGGAGTCCCTAATGGCTTTTTTTTTTATTTCTAATAAAAAATTTTCCTTGTGTTGTGTTTTTTTTAAAACAATTTAATAGAAATTCATGGCGGTCATGTCTAATATTGGCGTGACCGCCATAAATTTCGGGCTTAGGGCCAGCTGATAATAGAAAGCTGGCCCTAACCTCTTTATTACCCAGCGTGCCACCGCTACCAGGGCCGCTGGAAGAGCGGGTTTCAGCGCCAGAGGATGGCGCTTCAATGAACGCGCCATCTTCTGGGGCGGCTGCGGGCTGCAATTTGCAGCGGGGGGTGCCCAGAAAGCTTGGGCATCCCTGCGCTGCGGATTCCAGCCCCCAGCTGCTTAGCTGTACCTGGCTAGACATAGAAATTGCGCGGAGCCCCACGCATTTTTTTTTTATTATTTCATGAATTTCAGAGTCAGAGTCTCAGAGTCAGAATCTCAGAATTTCATGAAATAATTTAAAAAAAATGCGTGGGGCTCCGCGCAATTTCTATGTCTAGCCAGGTACAGCTAAGCAGCTGGGGGCTGGAATCCGCAGCGCAGGGATGCCCAAGCTTTCTGGGCACCCCCCGCTGCAAATTGCAGCCCGCAGCCGCCCCAGAAGATGGCGCGTTCATTGAAGCGCCATCCTCTGGCGCTGAACCCCGCTCTTCCAGCGGCCCTGGTAGCGGTGGCACGCTGGGTAATAGAGGTTAGGGCCAGCTTTGTATTATCAGCTGACCCTAAGCCCGAAATTTATGGCGGTCACGCCAATATTAGACATGACCACCATGAATTTCTATTAAATTGTTTTAAAAAAAAACACAACACAAGGAAAATTTTTTATTTGAAATAAAAAAAAAAGCCATTAGGGACTCCATCTTTAATTAAAAAAATCCTCTTCCGTCCGACGCAGTCCAAAACGCGATGTCCTCTCTGCTACATCCCCTGTGCATAAATATAGATGTCTATGCACAGGGAATAAGCAGACTGAGAACAATCTCAGCTCTGCTACATCATCTCTGTGCACAGACATTCATGTCTGTACACAGGGAATGAGCAGACTGAGAACAATCTCAGCACTGCTACATCAGGCAGCAGGCGGGCTCTAGGACCCTGGAGCTGGCAGCCTGTACAGAGGAGACAGGATCTTATCTGTGCGAGTCAGCGATTACTTACAAAGTAAACGAGCAATGCAAATAAATGACAAAACTAGGATTGCTTCAGGCTGAAGCTTCCGAGACACATCTGCGATTTGTAAATCTCACACTACTCGCTATTACTCGCTTCCCCATTCATTAACATTGGACTCGCTAGACTCGCAACGAGCAGCGAGTCCTGTGCTCGGACTCGCTAGAGTCAAGCGATTCCGAGTAATTTAGGATTCGCCCATCACTACCTGCAATATAAAGAGTGCAAAATAAAAACAATAACAATTCATGAAATTGTGGGGTATTAGTTTGTCTTTTGGTCCAAAACACTTAAGTTTGTGACCCACTTCACGGGTCCCTACTTCTCACAAGTCCTAGCCACTAAATCCTAGCCACTAAATCAGTGTCCAAAATTAGCAAGGGACAAATTTAGAAAATTTTTCCTTACCAAAGCATTACTTTGGTCAGTCGACCATTGCACTCATGCAAGGTGCAGCTTTGCCTTGATTAAAAAGGGAAGCCATTACTAGGGCAGGACACCAGTCTCCAATCACTAAACACCTTCTTAATCTTGGAGGGCAGCGAACCACAAGCTGTGCTGCACAATGCAGGCAATTACTTTCAGGGCCAGATGTGAACGGATGTCGCTTAGGATTATTGTGTAGGGTCTGCCAACCCCATAGGACATTTGGAAAAGTAGGGTACAGCTCCAGAAAATGACACTTCTATGAATGCACCGTTTTCTAGAGTGTCTGCGGGCTGCAAGTTGCAGCGTGTAGGGCCCAGAACCCTTGGGCCTCCCCACACTGAGGATTCTAGTCCCCAGCTGCCTAGTTTTACCTTCTGGCAACTAAAAATACAGCAAAGCCCCATATATATATTTGTTTTAATTATTTCAAGATGTAATAAAAAAAAGGTTCTCCTGTATTTTTGAATACCTGCCAAGTAAAGCTAGGCAGCTGGGACCTGCCTGTTATACCTTGGCTAGTGACCAAAACTACAACAGAGCTCCATGTCATCAGCAGAAAATACACACAAAATCCCTGCTAAATATGCAGCAAATACTCACTGTCTGAACAGTGCTGTGGTATGTGCTGCGAATTTGAAGCTAACGTTAAACTCTATGGGTCTACTTATGTATTTAAGTAATAGATTATACTTTACTGTTTTTAGACTTTTATAATGTGACTACACTACCCAAATGGATTATTTATTTATTTTTTTTAATCTTTTTGGCAGTTGTTTGTGTAATCATTTTTTTATTAATAAAACATAAAATGTACATTCATATAAAAAGCAGCAAACAAGCCAGCATCATCAAAAGATAGCTTGCAGTAAAAAACATGCAATTGCACCTATTCCTTCCAAACTGTATAATATTATAAAATTGAGATATTTGGCAAAATATTAATCAGTCACGTCAAGGCAATTTCATCTGGGTGGTCTTACTCGATATATTTTTATTTTAGTTGCTCTATGCGGCCTCCAACATACACATAAAGTAGACCAATAAAAGCAGTATTTACCTGGTGCATCTCAAAACCCACTCCCATGGTGCCATTAGTGCATGTGAATAAAGCCAAAACAGGCCTCCGAACATGCAGCAGATGCTAGATTTGCCTGGGCTCTTCAGGATTAACCCTCACAGCACCAGGCCACCACTCATGAATAAAGGCGGGGCAGGCCCAAACAAATGGAGCTTGAAATTAACTGAGCCTGAGGGCAGGGTGGAATAGCTGAATGTGAACAGTTACCAAGATTTGCTACAAATAACACAGTTCAGGCAGAAGAGAGCGTGCACAGGGGAAAGAGAGAGCACACGAGAGAGAGAGACCGCACACAGGGGGAAGAAATAAGTGCATAGAGGGAGGGATGAGTGCACAGGGAGAAAGGCAAGCTCATAGGGGGAGGGGAGAACACACATAGGGAGAGAGAGCAAATGGGGAGACAGCTCAAAGGAGAGAGAGCACACCAAGGGAAAAGATAGCACAGGGGGGAGAGACCGCACACAGGGGGAGACAGCTCTAAGAAGAGAGCACAGAGGGAGAAGATAGCACAGTGGGGAGAAAGATGGCACACAGGGGGGAGACAACACAAAGGAGAGAGCACATGAGGAGAGAAGACAGAACACGGAGGGAGAGAGAGCAGACGGGGGAGGCAGGTCAAAGGAGAAAGAACAGAGGGGAGAAGACAGCACATAGGGGGAGAGAGAGAACAGGGGAGAGAGCACCTGGGGGAGAGAGTGGTTTAATAATTTGGGATTAGATTAAACAATGTTAGTCTTTTATTAAAATACAAATGAAAACTGCAACCAAGTAACACAACAAATAGAAATGGCACATGGCTAAAGTGGAAGTTAATGTTGATGTTTTATAAAGGTTCATTTGGTCAATAACTGGCCAAGTATTCATATACATATTTGCTCCCGAATATCAGTGTAATCATGACATCAATCACTGTTCGTTAAAACAAAACTTTTGGTAATCTAATAATTTATGCTGGCATTGAAGTCATAGTTATCTACAGAACATCTCTCCATGTACACGTGGGATGAACTATAGGGACAGAACAATTATATTTACAATAGTCTCCATTCTGTTTTCTTCAGCCTGCATGAATGGGCAAGTTAATGAGAGCCAATCAACTAGTATATAGTCGATGATCACTCCATAACAGGCCACATTCAGCCTGTCTAGATGTACCTTGGGGTACGTGCACATGGACCTTTTTGAGGAGTCTTTGAGAGCTGCTCCATTCCAAAACTCACCTGAAATAAATCATTCAAAAAATGATTGAAAGACTTTTTCTATTAATTTCTAATGTAAAACCACTTTGCTGTTCACATGTTCAGTCTTTTAAACGTTTATCTTCTACTTCGGGTTTTTAAAAACTCCTGGTGGAAAAAAGAAAGTTCACGTCACTTCTTTGAAGATCTCTTGATCTCTTGAAATGCTCCAAAATAGGCACTTTTCTATCAAAAGGTTGCAAAAAATGCTTCAGGGGAAAAAACTCTTCAATACTGCATTAGAAAATAAAAACTCCCCCCAAAACCTCCCAAAGTAGGAGTGTTACCTAAATCAGTTTCTACGAAATAACTAAAGCTTTGCTTCTGACTGCCTGAAAAAATACTTAGTTTCCACATTCTCTTCAGTCTTTGGATTGGCAATGATGGATGAGCTGGATATGTCTGATACTTCATATTAGCTGATGTCTATAATTACCTTGTCAGCTCCGTAACATAACTGAGAAGAAGAGTAGAGTCTTGGTAATTTTCCTGTGACCTCGTACATGGTGCTCACCTGTGAGATCAGTGTTGTGCCTTCAGCTAATTCATGTTTCTTGTCTTTCAAAGGGATCTGTTGTGCCATCTGCACAATCACTTAAATTAACAGACTTCTACTTCAGTGATTTTGAGCTTACTGACATGGAAACCACATTAGCTACAAGTCGAATGTTCACAGACCTCAACCTTGTACAGACCTTTCAAATGAAATATGAGGTAAGACACCTAGGAAAACCATCTGTAACCACAAATATAGTTCTGTGTAAAAGATTTTTAGTTCCAGTTGTGTGTTTATTGCATTATATTAACCGACATGTAAATTCAGCTTAAAGAGGATCTGTCACCCCCCTCCTGGATTGCAATCTAAATGCAGCACTGAATGCAGCATGTATGCAAGGTCCCCTATGTGTCTGACTGTTCTGTACCCCCATATATATCGTTAGTAAAACTCACTGTTTGAAGTCAGCAGGGCATTCCCTGGGCTGGAGTCAGGTCTATTCACAGGGGCCATTCCCGCCCCCTGCCTCTCTGTGCCACCTCCTTTCTTCTCCTCGCCGCCTCCCTCCTGTCTGTTATGCCATCCTCGCCTCCTTGTGCTCATTGACGCAGGTGCAGTGCGAGGTATTGTTTGTTTTGGTCCCACATGCCTGTCCTGCCTCCTGCCTCCGACGCCTTTGCCCGCCCTGCTCCGTATTATGCAGAGTGGTAATCTGGCATTTGCGCAGTAGCTCTCCACAAGCAGGGCTTCAGATAAGCATGCCAGTGCCAGATTCCCACCCGTCTTTGTGCGATAGGTCTGCCACAGAGATTAAGATCAACAGTGTCAATTCCTTCTGGGATTGGTGGTGTTCCAAGAAATGTCTGGATAAGGTTTTTAATGATATCACGTCTAGACTATCTTTCGCAGCATTGATTGCCAAGACGTGCTCTCTAACTCATACTTTTAAGGGCCTGGTTGTTAAACCCACATAAATCTTGTGGCAGGGGCATATAGCATAATAGATCACAGCCGTGGTGGTGCATCTAATTCTCTTTCTAATATTATAGATCCTTGTCCCTGCCACATTGGTAAACGTATCAGCTCTCTCAATGTTGGGACAGGCGATGCACTTTCCACATGGGGTGCATCCTACCCTCTTTGGTAAGGTATCAAGGAAAGTAGTTACACCACTAATGCTGTAATGGCTGGACACAAGATGGTCGCATAGGTTCATAGATCGCCTAATAGCAATCATGGGACCTTGTGGAATGATTTTAGAAAGAATAGGGTCAGCCATTAATATAGGCCATGCTTGATCCAGACACTTCTGAATGTTTTGAAATTGTCCATTATAGGTAGTACTGAGCCTAATGGGACCATCTTGTGCCCGTCCACCCCTGCCATATAACAATTTATTCCTTGAGATATGTTTGGCCCTATTGAAAGCGTATTTAACTGACCATTGACTATAACCGCGTTCATAAAAACGATCTTTTAATTCATCAGCATGGGTAGCATAGTATCTCCAAGGAACAAAATCTCCTTAGTCGTAAGAACTCCCCATAGGTACGGACTGTACCATATACGGGGGGTGGTGGGACGAGGTGGAACAACACGTTAGAGGAAGTTGGCTTTCTGTAAATGTCAGTCTGCAGGAACCCATCACCATCTCTCCTGACGGAAACATCCAAGAGCTCTACCTTGTTTTGCCTGTTTGGTATGTAAATTTAATATTTAAATCATTTTCATTTAGTGATTTCATAAAATTTCATAAAATCATATCAATCACATTCAGGTCCCTGCCAGATCAAAAAGATGTTGTTGATGGACCGCACCCATAGGGGGATGCAGTCCACCAACGACATCTGATCCAACAGGATATGGTACGGTCCGTACCTGTGGGGCAGTTCTTACAGCTAAGTTAGAAGTTTGTCCATCCTGTGGTGTGGGTATCGCTCTAGCCAGGCTAGCATGTTCTAGTTTACTAATGTCGACATTCTTCATAACCTCTTCTCCGCCCAGTGATTTTTTATTTTTTTTTGTATTCGATTTTTCCTTCTCTTCTTTCAATAGCAATAACTTTTTTATTTTTCCATCAATATAGACATATGAGGGCTTGTACTTTTGAATGACATAATTCATTACACCTGGAAAACAGGAAAAAAATTCCAAATTCCGTGAAATTGCAAAAATGTGCACTTACATAATTTTTTGGGGGAATTTTATTCACCATGTTCACTATATGGTAAAACAGACATGTCAGTATGATGCCTTGGGTTGGTCTGAGTTTGTAGATACCAATCATGTATACTTTTTATATAAATCGTGAAAAAAAATTCTGAAGTCTTTAAAGAAAAAGAATTGCGCTTTTGGTTCTATTTTCTACGACCCATAGCGTTCTCATTTTTCGAGATCTGGGGCTGTGTGATGTCTTATATTTTTGTGTTTTGAGATGACATTTTTAATTATACTATTTTTGGGTAGATGCAATGTTTTGATTGCCTGTTAATTCATTATATCGCAATATTGCGCCGCCAAAAGAATTTAATCTTGACAATTTTACTCTTTTTTTCAGTTACACATTTTACAGATCAAATTAATTTTATATTTTGACAGATCCGGCATTTCCGAACGCGGAGATTATAAATATGTGCATATATATACTGTATTAATGTACATATACAGTACAGACCAAATGTTTGGACACACTTTCTCATTCAAAGAGTTTTCTGTATTGGCATGACTATGAAAATAGTAGATTCACACTGAAGGAATCAAAACTATGAATTAACACATCTGGAATCATATACTTATCAAAAAAGTTTGAATCAACTGAAAATATGTCTTATATCCTAGGTTCTTCAAAGTAGCCACCTTTTGCTTTTATTACTGATTCGCACATGGTAAAATAGCTGCTAGGAAACCACTGCTAAGGGCAGGCAACAAGCAGAAGAGACTTGTTTGGGATAAAGAACACAAGGAATAGACATTAGACCAGTGGAAATCTGTGCTTTGATCTGATGAGTCCAAATTTGAGATCTTTGGTTCCAACCACCGTGTCTTTGTGCGACGCAGAAAAGGTGAACGGATGGACTCTACATGCCTGGTTCCCACCGTGAAACATAGAGGAGGAGGTGTGATGGTGTGGGGGTGCTTTGCTGGTGACACTGTTGGGGATTTATTCAAAATTGAAGGCATACTGGACCAGCATGGCTACCACAGCATCTTGCAGTGGCATACTATTCCATCCAGATTGCCTGTAGTTGGACCATCATTTATTTTTCAACAGGACAATGACCCAAACACACCTCCAGGCTGTGTAAGGGCTATTTGACCAAGAAGTAGAGTGATGGGGTGCTAAGCCAGATGACCTGGCCTCCACAGTAACCAGACTTGATGCCAATTGAGATGGTTTGGGGTGAGCTGTTCCGCAGAGTGAAGGCAAAAGGGCCAAGAAGTGGTAAGCATCTCTGGGAACTCCTTCAAGACTGTTGGAAGACCATTTCTGGTGACTACCTCTTGAAGCTCATCAAGAGAATGCCAAGAGTGTGCAAAGCAGTAATCAAAGCAAAAAGTGGCTACTTTGAAGAACCTAGAATATAAGACATATTTTCAGTTGTTTCACACTTTATTGTTAAGTAATTCCATATGTGTTAATTCATAGTTTTGATGCCTTCAGTGTGAATCTACAATTTTCATAGTCATGAAAATAAAGAAAACTCTTTGAATAAGAAGGTGTGTCCAAACTTTTGGTCTGTATGTAGATTAAATATGTGTGTAATTTATTGTGTGTATAATATATATGTATATGTACATATATATACATATAACATATATATGTATATGTGTTTTATTATTTTATACGGGGCAAAAGGGGGGTGATTTGAACTTTTATTTGTTATCCCATGTTTTTAACATTTTTTTATTGTTAGTTTACATTGTCCCATGTGGTGCCCCAGCACTGCACAAACTGATTGCTTCTCCTGTTCTGAACAGGCGAAATCAATTTCTGTGGATGCAGGCGCTGGCCAAGATTCCACAGCAATCATGACAAGCTTCTGGAGTCCTCACAGGACCCCAACCTGTCATCGCAATATATCGAGGGATCGCATGATTGTGATTGCATCACGGGACCTCCTACTTTGGCGGGGAATGACGCAATCCCCGCTGTGGTGCTTTAAATCTTGCTGTCAGTGATTGACAGTGCAATGTAAAGGGTTAGCAGTGCCGATAAGATTGCTGATGCGATTCATCCTGTTAGCTGATCTGATCAGATGACATGTTCAGCTAACTTGTGGGGGTCTGATACGAACTCTTATTCTCTGATATGAACTCTTGTTCTTATACATTATAGGTCTTGACGGGATTAAAATATCCGTTTGTGGAGGGCAGACTGGGCAAATTTGCTTGTTTGAATTATCTTGCTATTGAGTGAGCACCTGCACAAAAAGAACATTCATATTTGTATTTACATGTATTAGGCCATTTGCATTGATTGATTCAAGGCTAAACCAATTCCTTGTTTGAAATTAGTGCCAAGAAAAGAATACTCTGCACACAATACCCTAGATGGCAGCATCATAGTAGTCCGCAGACCCACATCCTTAAAGGGAACCTGGCAGCTAGTTTATGCCTCTCCAGCTATCACTGTCTGTACCTGTAGCTTCATAATACTATTCTAATCATCCCTGTCTGAGGTCATAGTGTAATGTGAAAGGTGAAAGAAAAGCATTTATACACCTACATTTCCTTTTGTAATGAGGCAGTCAGTCCCCAGCTTGGAGGACGGAGACTGTTTGGCAGGTTAATAGTTAACATTTCAGCCTTATGTTAGAACATGTTGGGAGACCTGATGTGATGTCATAACTATGTGACTACAATAGGTGTAGCTATGTCCCTATAACATAATATGAGTTTGCATGCTTAGCTCCGCCCACTATGGTCACATGATCGTTACACCACACAGGTCCTTTAGCCATGCAAGTTAATAGTGAGTTAACTATTATCCTGCCAGACAGTCTCCCTCCTCCAAGGTGGGGACTGAAATGTAAGTGTATAAATGCTTTTTTTCACCTTTCACATTACACTATGAGCTCAGACAGGGATGATTAGAATAGCACTAAGAAGCTACAAGTACAGATAGTGATATCTGGGGAGGCATAAGCTACCTGACAGGTTCCCTTTAACTCTCCATTTAAATGACTGGAAAACCGCCAATTTTGCTGCCTCTAAAATGATATCTACATGCTGAGACAATCCTGAACACTTTTCAGGGAATTTCTCACCCATTAAATGAAGAGAATTAGGAGATAGACGTTCTAGTAGACTGCGCTGCAGTGAAAGAGGACTAGTTCCACATGTGGTAAGCTTTACGTAGCTTTTATTTACACGTTTCAAGTTCGTACCGAACCCTCTTATGAAACTGAACTACATAGTTTTGAGAAATGATTAGGTACATACCTGAAGTATGTAAATAAAAGGTATTTGAAGTATTACCTTACCACACGTGGAACTACTCCACTTTCACAGCAGCATGGTGTACAAGAATGACTATCTCCAACTTCTAATCTACACGCAGAAGAAGATCTTCTATCTGCAGACATGGCAGCAGCAACTGAATAATCTGTGGGCATTTATTGGAGCTGTGATATACACAACCCAATCAGGTGAGCAACCCCCTCACTCCATAATTTCACTTGTTAAAGAGCACCTATCACCAGGTTTTTGCCATTTCATCTGAGAGCAGCATAATGTAGAGACAGAGACCCTGATTCCAGCGATGTGTCACTTGCTGAGCTGCTTGAGGTCATTTTGATAAAATTAGGGTTTTTCTCTGCTGCAGATTTAGCAGTTTGTGAATATGCCAGACTACCAGACTAATGATAATCTCCAGATGATTAAACAGTGATTTTATCAAAACTACACTGAGTAGCCCTGTAAGTGATACATCACAGGAATCAGGATCTCAGGTCTTCTATTATGCTACACTCAGGTTACTTTGCAAAAATCTGGTGACCGGTTCCTTTAAATAAAATACTACCCCTATGTGCACTTGTCTCCTCTTTTTCTTTTCTCACTCATTATACTAGCATATATCCAAAGTGCCTGTAAGCAGTTATTAAAGACTCTAGGGACAGGACAACGTCTGTCACAATTTACCTTCTTTCTCTCTAATGTAGCCAAAAATTCTTCAGAGGCTTGCAAAAATGACAATGCAGTCAAATTCTTGCAATACATATGTTTTGTTATACTCATGTTTATTTTCATTGTGTGTATTGGAACAGGACAAAAAAAACACGGAAAAAAGGAAAATTAAACATAACTTCACTCAAAACCCTAAAAATGGGCCATACAAACTTATTGGCACCTTTTCAAAATTGAGGATAAATTACTTTGTTTCAAACATGTGAGGCTTCTTCAATCTCACCTGTTGCAAGTTAATGGGCAACATGAAGGTCACACCTAGGCTAAATGAAATCCTAGCGCCGAAACATGTAAGGGCTTCTTTATAACATACTTCCTCTACACCTTTACCCCCTGAAGCTACTGGGGTGATTACTGAGTCCTGGTCTCCTCCTTCTGGCCCTTCTATTGTTTCTACCCCTTCATCTAAGTGCCTCCTTGCCTCTGACACTTCTGGGACCCAGAGGGAATGGCTAAGGGTTCTATCCTAGAAAGGAAAAAGTCTTGCAGAGAAGGTATGCGGGAGGATAATTGGGACATTATAGCAGAGAGATGTTCATGGGGAAAACCATACTTGCCACTACCTACCTAATCATCTGTAACATGGATCCGCCTCTAGGGCTGGTTCTCCCCTTGCCCATCAGCTACATGAACATGGGCCTTGAAACCAGCAATCACACTCTCTGGCCGGTGGTCAACGAAGCTGTGCCTACCAGGCAGCTGGTATGTTGTGTCTGTTGAGCTACTTACTCCCCACCGGCAGCAGGGAGTAGAGGACTTTTCTTCTCCTTGGCCACACTCTAGTCTGCATGCTTACACCTCTCAATTACTTTTTTTTCCTTGCATATGTTATTCAGATTTTTTTTTCTGCCGCAAAATCTGAACCCAATCTGCAAGAAAAAAAACACATTGTCACAGTACTTCTGAATTCTCATAGACTTTGCTGGCTTCAGGATAGACATGCATATTTTTGATGCAGATTCTCAAAATCTGCTTCAAACGAAGCATCAAACACACCGTGGGCAAGGGGCCTTACAACAATATGGTGGGGTCACGTTCACAGAAAGCATCCACCATATGCTGTGAGAGCAGGCATGCAGGCATTATGGAGAGTGTGACAAATGGTGCCATTACAAACATTACTGCAGTTCAGACTCGAGGGATCACACAGGGGCTAACCATCAAGTTTGAACTACGCTGCACTCCCTGACATCATCCCTCCACTCCTCCTCTGTGCTTTCATGATCTGGTGTGTTTTTTCCCTTGAAAAAAAAATTGATTGCTCTAAGTGGGAGAAACAAAATAATAATCTTGTAGTTGTGATACCTTTTAATGGCTAACAAAAATAAAATAATTGATGTTACAGGGCAAGTCTTTGAGATGTCTCAGGTCTCTTCATCAGGCATGGTATGACAAAATATTCAATGAAACAGAAATATACACCCAACTAGAACAGATACAGGTTAAAGCTTGCTTTGTAACATCACTTACCTTTTAATGGCTAATAACAATAAAGTATCACAACTACAAGATTATTATTTTGCTTCTCCTACTGAGAGCAATCTTTTTTTCAACTGGCTAAGGGGCCGTCACACGCGTCAATATCGCTGTCAATGTCTCTGCTGCACGTGATGTGGTTGATGGTCGCCAGGTTTTCGGACAGGTCCGAAAACCTGGCAATGGTCGTCCGGTGGACACACAGCATCGCTGCGTGTGACACCGGGAGATGCATGATCAGCCAGCTCCCAGCGCCTCTCAGCAAGTGCTGGGAGCTGGTATCCATGGTAAACAGCGGGTAACTAAGCGCCGCGTGGCGCTTAGTTACCCGCTTGTTTACATGGATACCAGCGTTCTCGCTGGTACTGATCGCTGGTGAGTCTGCCTGTGTGACAGCTCACCAGCGATCAGCCGTCAATGTCGCCAGCGACAGGCCCGGACTGACAGGCAGGAGGAGCGGGACTTTTCCCTGCGGGCCATTGTTTGTGGAGTGGGTGGGGGTCACATCACACGCTCCTCCGACCGCAGGCTGGCTTAAAATAATTTTAGATGTGCCTCCATGCATACCGTGGTCTGTGGAGCATCAGCGGTCGGACCAGCAAGTTGCCGACACAGTGCACTGCACACACCATCAGTTAGCAGGGGGTAGGGCTGCCAGGGCATGACAGCTTTGCTCTGACAGCTGTGAGGGGCAGGGCAGAGGAGATTAACATGAGAATGTCGGAGGAAAGGTGAGGGGATGACGGTCCCCAATCTCCTCTGGGCCCCGCCCCTTCACTTCTTCTGCAGGCCTCGGAAGTCCTTGCACAGCGCGGGAGTCAGCAAAAGATGAAGAATGGAGCAGCACATGGTGAGTTGTGTGTGTGTGTTAACCCCTCCTGTGCAAGGCTCTGTCTATGGAGAGATTAACCCCTCCTGTGCCAGACCCTGTGTATAGAGAGATTAACCCCTCCTGTGCATGGCCCTGTCTATGAAGAGATTAACTCCTCCTGTGCCAGGCTGTGTCTATGGAGAGATTAACCCCTCCTGTGCCAGGCTCTGTCTATGGAGAGATTAAGGCTGGCTTCACTCTGCGGTCAGGTCAGGTCAGATCAGGTCAGGTTTTGTGTGCCAAAAAACCAGGAGTGACTCCAAAACCTAGAACAGGTGTCAATCTTTCAATTATACTTTTTCTCTGCAAGTTCCTCTCCTGGTTTTGAAACACAAAACCTGACCTGACCTGACCTGATCTGACCGCAGTGTGAAGCCAGCCTTACCCTTCCTGTGCCAGGCTCTGTCTATGGAAAGATTAACCCCTCCTGTGCCAGGCTCTGTCTATGGAAAGGTTAACCCCTCCTGTGCCAGGCTCTGTCTATGGAGAGATTACCCCTCCTGTGCCAGGCTCTGTCTATGGAGAGATTAACCCCTCCTGTGCCAGGCTCTGTCTATGGAGAGATTAACCCCTCCTGTGCTAGGCCCTGTCTATGGAGAGATTAACCCTTCCTGTGCCAGGCTCTGTCTATGGAAAGATTAACCCCTCCTGTGCCAGGCTCTGTCTATGGAGAGATTACCCCTCCTGTGCCAGGCTCTGTCTATGGAGAGATTAACCCCTCCAGTGCCAGGCTCTGTCTATGGAGAGATTAACCCCTCCTGTACTAGGCCCTGTCTATGGAGAGATTAACTCCTCCTGTGACAGGCTCTGTCTATGGAGAGATTAACCCCTCCTGTGCCAGGCTCTGTCTATGGAGAGATGAACCCTTCCTGTGCCAGGCTCTGTCTATGGAGAGGTTAACCCCTCCTGTGCCAGGCTCTGTCTATGGAGAGGTTAACCCCTCCTGTGCCAGGCTCTGTCTATGGAGAGGTTAACCCCTCATTTGCCAGGCTCAGTCTATGGAGAGATTAACCCCTCATTTGCCAGGCTCAGACTATGGAGAGATTAACCCCTCATTTGCCAGGCTCAGTCTATGGAGAGATTAACCCCTCCTGTGCCAGGCTCTGTCTATGGAGAGATTAACCCCTCCTGTGCCAGGCTCTGTCTATGGAAAGATTAAACCTTTCTGTGCCAGGCTCTGTGTGTGGAGAGATTAACCCCTCCTGTGCCAGGTTCTGTGTGTGGAAAGATTAACCCCTCCTGTGCCAGGCTCTGTGTATGGAGAGATTAACCCCCTCCTGTGTCAGGCTTCGTGTGTGGAGGGAATAGCCCCTCCTGTGCCAGGCCCTGTGTATGTGTGTGTGTGTGTGCGTGTGGCTGACTGGCTGGCTGTGTGTGCTTGTCAGTGGTGGGCTGTGTGTGTGTGGCTAGCTGTGTGTGTGGCTAGCTGTGTGTGGCTGGCTGTGTGTGTGTGGCTAGCTGACTGTGTGTGGCTGGCTGTGTGTGACTGGCTGTGTGTGTGGCTGGCTGTGTGTGTGTGTGGCAGTCTGTGTGTGACTGGCTGTGTATCTGTGACTGTGTGTGGCTGGTTTTGGCTGTGTGTGTGTGTGGTTGCCTGTGTGTCTGTATGTGCGTGGCTGGCTGTGTGTGTGTGTCTGTGTGGCTGGCTTTCTATGTGGCTGGCTGTGTGTCTGTGTGTGGCTGGTTGGCTGTGTGTGGCTGTCTGTGTGTGGCTGTCTGTGGCAGGCTGTGTGTGGCAGGCTGTGTGTGGCAGGCTGTGTGTGGCAGGCTGTGTGTGGCAGGCTGTGGTTCGCTGTAGCTGTGTGGCTGTCTGTGGCTGTGTGTGTGGCTGGCTGTGTGGCTAGTAGCTGCCTAAATGTGGCTGGCTGTGGCTGGCTATGTGTCTGTGTGTGGCTGGCTGTGTGTCTGTATGTGTGTGGCTGTGTGTTGTTGGCTGTGCCTATGTGTGTGTGGCTGGCTGTGTGTGTGTGTGGCTGGCTGTGGCAGTCTGTGTGTGGCTGGCTGTGTGTGTTGCTGCCTGTGTGTGGCTGGCTGTGGCTGTGTGGCTGGCTGTGTGGCTAGTGGCTGTCTATGTGTCTGGCTGGCTGTGGCTATGTGTGTGTGACTGGCTGTGTGCGTGGCTAGCTGTTTGTGTGTGGATGGCTGAGGATGTGGCTCTGTGGGGCAGGCTGTGGCTGTGTGTGGCTATCTATGTGACTCGCTGTGTTTGTGGCTTGCTGTGGCTGGCTGTGGCTTGCTGTGGCTGGCTGAGGCTGTGTGTGTGACTGGCTGTGTGTCTGTGTGGCTTACCGCTGGGACACCACAATCCTGAGAAACATAGCTTTGAAGAGCACTATGTAAATGGAACTGTGGTTGATCATTCCCTCTGCTGCACCATTCACATGTGGCTCTTAAGATAACTCCTTTAAGAAAGTGGTGAGGGCCACGACAATGTAAAAGCAAAAGTTACAGATTGGGGTTGATGGGTGATATAGTGTGTGGGCTGGTGGAACTTGTTTTCCAGGGCTGCTTTTTGGTCCCAGTCTGGCCCTGGCCAGCGATCATATCACTGGCGACATTGACGTGTGTGACTGGGCCTTAAGGCTAGGGTCACACTTAACAGGTCACCCATGTTAGATGGATGACGTTACTGCAGAGCCCAGCCTGTTGTAGGTGACACACCCAGTGGTCTATGGGAACTCAGTATCCGAGCGTTTGTTGTAAGGGGGACATCACTGGTGGCCTGCCCGGACCTGTGCCCTAGGGTCACTTGAAAAAGGGGTAAAATAATAAAAGAAATAATAAAGTCTCATGATGCCAACTGTGGATTCTGGTGAAGGCACCAGCGCTGCTTTAGACCTCCGGGGATGCACTCCATGTGCTCGGGTTGGCACTTCTGGATTTCCACAGTGAGTGATGGATAAGGCCTCCTCATCTCCTTTCCCTCGTTGAAGTCTCTTACCCATGTAAAACTAAGCCTGACCTTCTCTGCGTCTTTCTCTCACCCGTTCTGTAGTGTCGAGAAACTCTGTGTGGGCTACCGCTACAACTTCTCGTGCGGTCCCTGGCTCCCTATTGGTTGCGTATCAGGTGTCCAGAAGACTGGAGTCTCCTCAGTGAACCGGTGTTTCTGCTGGGCTGGATGCTCTCCTGCAGACTCGGACTCTGGTGTCCAGGTTGCTTCCTGGCGTGAACCAGTATGGCTCCTTTGCCCCCAGTCTGCTTCTGTACTTCTTAAGCCTTGCCTTTCGACCTTACTCGCAGGCCCTTGCACTGGCTAGGCTGGTCAACTGGCTCAGGCCTAGCATGGCTCCGACACACTAGGACATCTTCACAGTTCTCCTTGCGACTACACACTCTGGCTAACTCCGCCCCCAGCACCAGTATTTATATGGAATCTTGCTTAAAGGCAGCAAGTGGAGCTCCCTCTACTGTTCTGGGGTGGAAGGTGTTGTGTGTATGTGGATTACCTGTTGTGTAAATCCATTCATGCCTTAGGTGGTCCTGTGGCTACATGTAATGTCAGGGTTCCACATAACGCTGACGGCTAAGGTCGGGTGCTTCCTATGAATTCTGGGCCATAGAAACTCACTGTTTACTATGGATACAGCTTCACAGGAAGCCACAGGCAGTGCACTTATCCAGAACGCACAGGAGAACATTATCGGCAACATTTCCCTGTGTGTCCTGGATAAGCGCACTGCCTGGGGCTTCCTGTGAAGCTGTATCCATAGTAAACAGCGGGTTTCTATGGACCTGCATTCATAGGAAGCACCCGACGTTAGCGGTCAGTGTTACAGCAGGCTGGGCTCTGCAGTAATGTCATCTGTCTAATGTGGGTGACCTGTGAAGTGTGGCCCTAGCCTAACATGTTACTAAATCTTTTTTTCTTCTTCCCTTGAAAAGTGGCCCTCAAAAAGAATGAGCATGTCAGTTTTGGGTTCTCTTTTCTGATCCACTTCTCGCATTGAAACCATTATCTATGGGATAAAAAAATGCACCAGAAAAAGTGCACCCAAAATGGAATAAAAAACAGATCAGAAATGGATGATCCTTTTCAGATGCGTTATTTTGTAAGCTGATCCAGATTTTCAACTAAAAAAGAGAGAAAAACGTACAACTTAAAATGGATAAAAAACGCACCATGTGAACATAACCTAACGGTATATGTGCACGTTGAGTATTTGGTTGCAGAAATTTCTACATCGAAACATCCTATCCTGGCATGAAAAATGCACGTTTTATTTTGCATTTTTTCCATGCGTTTTTTTATGCATTTGGGGTAGAAAAAAACGCTGAAAGAATTGATATGCAGATTTATTTCTGCAGGAAATCTACAAGGGGTAAAAAATGTTCCCAAAAATGTCCAAATTCTCATGGATTTTGCTGATAAAAGGATTTGAATGATGTTTTATGACAAAACTGCACTAAAAAATAATCAAAAACCGAGATAAAAATGCATTGTGTGCACAGGACCTTAGGCTGGGTTCTCACAAGCATATTTCACAGGCCATATACAGACTGCAATGCATGGATTGAATTTAATAGGTTCAATTATCTCTACTAAATGACAATGCAATATTTGACTTTATTATTTCCTTTCATTTCTAAAACAGGTGTCATACTGTGTGTCTATAACGCTGTAAATCACTCCTTTCATCTCAATTACAGACTCTGTGCAGATGGATTCTAAGCGTAAAGAAAAACTATCGGAAGAATGTAGCCTATCACAACTGGAGACATGCCTTCAACACAGCACAATGCATGTTTGCTGCTCTGAGGACTGGCAAGATTCAGGTATCAGACTAATCCCAGATCCCAGACTATAACTGCAGGGACAGAGAGCCATATTTTTGGCCCGAGTAGAATTGGACAAAACATCATATCTCCTTTACCCACAGATAATTATGCAGATATTGTTCGCAGATCTCTGGTTACAGTGAAATCATGGACACATTGTTCCATTTCGTGGCTGTGTACAAATGGAACAATGTGTCCATGATTTCACTGCAACCAGAGATCTGCGAACTGAATATGACAACTATTCTGTTACATCTGGATAAACATTGTATGTATAAAAATTGAATGATTTTAATACTTTCCATCAAGCTGTACTTTCAGCTTTCCATATTGCCTCCAAAAACTAGGAAATAGACAAACAACCTGAAACATTCTGTTTCATGGAGTGCAAAATAATTTTTTTCCATAAATTAAGGGAATGTGTCATCAGAAAATGTCATATGGCTTAAAAACTAGTTTTTATGTGGAATATATGATTAAGTATATTTAAATATTAGAATCTGAGAGTGCTCAGTGGTTTGATACGGTGAGCCCCAGGACCTGGGGTACTCGGGTATCAGGCTCGGTGGGTGCTTTCATGGGGATGTCACAGGTGACAGCGCCTGAGCCCGTGGCCTGGGTGACCCTTCAATAAGGGGTTATGTACAGGGGATAAGAGTTTGTCATGTGACGCCACCTTTAGTACCTGGTGATAGGTCACCAGCGCCGCCACAGTCCTCCGGAGGGCGATAGTAATGCGGCTGAGATGGCAAAGCTCCCTACAGGTAGAGCTGGTCCTCCGGGGCAGCGTTCCTGAAAACAAGCAGGTTGATGGAGGAAACCACACACAGGCAAAGTCACTTTCTCCCGGGTACTTTACTGTAAACGTTCAGTAGTAAATACAAAGTCCACAGTTCAGCATCAGTTGTTAAAGTAACAGGTAGCTCTACAGGTGGCTGCAAGTGGATCCCAGGTGGTATAGTGGGACCTGTGGTGTACCTTAGATGATGAACCTGTGTCCTTTCTTCCCCGCCTAGGATGAGTCTTTACCCAATGGCTCCGTGTAGGTAGTATTGGGGGTCCCCTCCCTCGTGGTGAGGAAGCAGGCAGACCTCGCCCTCTGGCAGGGTGCTGTGGCAGTAAACGCACAACAGCAGCCGGTTGCCAACTGCAAAGATAGACCTTGGCTGGATCCTCGGGCCTGGTGTTCCCGTGGTGGACTGGAAAATCCCCTCGAATATGGTCGCTCCATGCCGGGGTTCTCCCTTTCTCTCTAGGGCCCAGACTCCGCACGTCGGGCGCCCTCTTCCAGGATCCCCTCAGGATCCTCTTTCTCCTTTCCTCTGGATCAGCGTAGAGCTGCCCGGGTATAACTTCCGCTTCATTCAACACTCTTTTCCAACTGTCCCGACTCCTCTCCTCCTCAGAATAGCCGCTCTTTGTTCCCCCTAGAGGTGAATATATCTACCCCCCCATGTAAGCTCCCACCATTCTGCTAATGTGGGAGTGCAGGAATGAGACCTACCCACCGACCTAGGTTCCACTTGCATCTGGGGAAATTACACCTCTTTTACGGGTGCAATACCCCACTGTGACGCCTGACTAAATGGGGTGCCACAATACCTTTTAATGGCTAACTGAAAAGATGGTAAGAAAAAGCAAAGCAAGCTTTCGAGACACTATGGTCTCTTCATTAGGCTGCTGGAGAAACACTTATATATACAAATACACGATGGGATAATGCAATACACAATACAGGTGATGTGAAGCATATAGTGGGAGGGGGAAGGAGCAGCAGCTGGCAGTAAAATGTGTCAAAGTTCGTTATCAGTTTGTATTCCCAAAGTCTTCTCTCTCTCTGAGTTTAAGTTGCTTTTTAAAATGAGCAGCCCCGTATCTATTACACTGTGGTCAGGGCTGCAAAAATGCTTGGCTACAGGTAGGTGCATACATCTTACTTTTATTTTGTGACGATGAGAATTAATTCTTGTTCTGAATTTTTGTCCTGTCTCACCTACATACATACCACCTGTTGGACATTTGGTTCATATAATTAAGTACACCACATTGCTTATGGTGCTACTGAAGCTACCTGGGATCTTGTAGTCTTGATGTGAGCCAGGAATCTTTATCTTGTCTTGTCATTACAGATGGACAGGTTTTGCACCAGTTCTGGTTGCAGGGAAAGGTTCCTGTTGCTGCTGGAGAGGACAGTGAGCTTTCGACAATGATGCATTTTAGATTCGGAGATTGTCTAAAACACAGAAGCGGGAGATCCTGAAATATTGATTTTATTGGGGCATCTTTTAGTGGTATTGTTTGCAGTTTTTGTGCAGCTCCTCTTAACACTGGACCTGGTTTTTTCCTTCTCTAGTTTTGTAATGTAGGAGATGATTCCTTGATATTCTGGTGGCTCTTGTAATCTGGTTTTTATTGATCTTGGATGGTAGCCCTGATTCAATAAAGTCTTTCTGAGGCCCTCAAGGTGATTGTCACTATCTGTAGGGTGGGAACATATCCAATTGTATCTGATGGCCTGGCAGTACACAATTGAGTTTATGTATTTTGAATGAAAACTGTCCCATCAAAGATATGTTGGACGGTCAATTGGCTTCCAGTACAGGGATGTCTCTATTTCATTGTTCCGTAGCTTGACGATGGTGTCCAGAAAGCTGATTTCAGTGCAGGAGTGGTTGAGTGTTAAGTTGATGGTGGGATGAAACTGATTTAAGTGTTCATGGAACATCTTCAGCTGTTGCTCAGATTCCATCCAGATGATTAAAATGTCATCGATATAAGGTAATAGGCCTGAGGCCTGATAGAACAAGTGGATAAAAAGTCACCTACAAGCTTGGCCCTGAAAAGATTTGCATATTGTGGTGCCATTTTGCTTCCCATTGCTGTACCAGTCACCTGTAAATATATGTTGTCATCAAATGTAAAATAGCTGTGCGTGAGGATGAATTTTGTAAGCTTCTCCATGGAATCAGCATCAATCCCTGTGTTTTCCAGGAAGGTTTTGCAGGCATTTAATTCTTCCTGTTGGGGAATATTGCTGTAGAGATATTCCACATCCATGGTGGCGAGGATGGTTCCTTCTGGTAGAAGACCTATTGTTGACAGTTTATTCAGTAGGTCAGTTGTGTCCTGAATGTAACTGGGTGTCTCTTTTACCAGGGGTTTGAGAACACCCTCTACCTATCCTGAAATTTGTTCAGTGAGGGTGCCCACCCATGAAATAATTGGTCTTCCTGGATTTCCTGGAAGAGAGTGCACAGGGGAGAGAGACAGTGCACAAGGGAAGTAATACAGCAGATAAGGGAAAGAGACGGCATATGGGGGGAGAAAAGTGCACAGGATTGAGAAGAGCACATAAGGGGAGAGAACCATGCACAGGGGGAAACATCAAAATGGGAAGACAGCACACAGGGAGGAATGAGGCCGCAAACAGGGGGAGAGACAGTGCACAGGAGGAGAGAGACAGTGCATGGAGATAGCACATAAGGAGGAGAAAGTTCACAGGGAGAGAGATCACAAGGGGGTGAGATATTGCAAGGGGGGGAGAGGGTACAGTAGAAACCAACACACGGGGGAGAGAGTACATGGGGAGAGATGGCGCATGAAGGGGACAGTGCACAACGAGAAGGAAACAGAGCACAGGGAATTATATTTATAGAGAATGCATTATATAAATATATATTGTATGTGTAAATATAATATATATACACACTCTGCATCCCATCTTTACTGACAAAAAAATCTGAAATGTAGACATTTTTGGAAATTTAGTAATAAAAGAAAAATTGAAATACTGCATGGTCATAAGTATTCAGACCCTTTGCTGAATGTTGAGTATGAGCACCCTTTTGAGCTAGTACAGCCATGAGTCATCTTGGGAATGATTCAACAAGTTTTTCACACCTGGATTTTGGGGATCCTCTGCCATTCTTCCTTGCAGATCCTCTCCAGTTCTCTCAGGTTGGATGGTGAACGTTGGTGGACAGCCATTCTCAGGTCTCTCCAGAGATGCTCAATTGGGTTTAGGTCAGGGTTCTATATAGAGTAGATATGACAGGCTCAAACCCCAATTTAGGTGCTCTGGGGAAAAAACAACGCTAAAGTATAGTAGCCCCGGCACACTAATATCATGAAAATAGAGTCTTTGCAACAACAGTCTTTTTTGTTGTGATTTTATTTTTGTGAAAAAGGTGGTGTTACAATCCAACGTTTCAGCTCTATATCTCGAGCTTTCACAGGGATATGACTTGGTCCTTAGTTTCCGGGTGTATGTATAGGTGGTATAGCTTTACTTTTGTGGTCCAGCTAGGGTGAGGTCATCCCTGTCAAGGGTAGTCCTGCTGGTCCAGACTCAATTGAAGTCACAGACGTCACAGGAGAGAATGAGGGGTTATTGTATTAGCACAGGTGGAGTACCTTAGGCTAGAAGGATAAATGAGAAGGAGACCTCAGGTGTGTATCGCTGGAGCGGTACCTATAGTGACCGCGATGTGTAGGGTCAGCACGTGAATCCCGTCCTTGTGTCCTAAGTCTGGTCAGGTGTAGAGGACTCCCGGCCTAAGGAACCTTGAGTACTGCAGAAATTATTTTGTAACCTTGGTCAGATCTGAGCCTTGCCACAATTCTGTCTTTGAGTTACTTTGGCAGTTCCTTTGACCTTATGGTTCTCATTTGGTCTGACATGCACTGTGAGCTGTGAGGCCTTATATAGACAGGTATATGCCTTTCCAAATCAAGTCCTATAAGTTTAATTAAACACAGCTGGACGTCAATGAAGGAGTAGAACCATCTCAAGGCGGATCACAAGGAAATGGACAGCATGTGACTTAAATATGAGTGTCTGAGCAAAGGGTCTGAATACTTATGACCATATGATGTTTCAGTTTTTCTTTTTTAATAAATTTGCACAAATATCTACATTTTCAGTTTTTTTCATTCAAGATGGGGTGAAGAGTGCACATTAGTGAGAAAAAATGAAATTTCTTTGAATTTACCAAATGGTTGCAATGAATGAAAGAGTGAATGATTTAAAGGAGTCTGAATACTATCCATACCTACTGTATATCCCTCAGCCTCTATATTATAATCATGAATCGTGGTACGTGTTAAAGGGGCCCATTAAAGGTACCATCACACCTGGCCATATCTAGTGTAAAGAGGCAATATCGACGCTAAATATCGCCTTAGAGTGGTCGCCTGGTTTCTCAGCACTGCTCTGAAACCAGGCGACCACTCTGGGATGATGTGTACACATCGCCCCATGTAACATGGCGATCGCCGATGTTACAGGCGATGGGAGCCATAGGCTCCCATGTTACAGGATCGCCGCTGGGGTTTGTGGACAGCCCAGCGGCGATGGCGCCTGTAACATCGGCGGTGCGTCGCCGGAGGTATCGCTGCGTGTAAACACGCGATGGCGACGCTGGCAGGGCACCAAAAACGTGCACACCCCCCGTGCGTCGCCGGTGATATCTCCACTGATATGGCCAGGTGTGACGGTACCCCTAAGACTCTTTCACACGGGGCCCACAAAAACCTGGAGCCAGCCCTGCATCTTTGTATTCATTATAGATCACCTCTACTGTGAAATAACTAAGCGGTGAACTGTATGTATTATGTTCGTTAATTAAAGCATGCTAAAAATGAAAGCAGAAAGGAAAATATCATTTTTAAAGGCTACTGTTAATGCCATTTTATGCATGCATTTCTTCCTATAGAATAAGCTCAGTGACCTAGAGATTTTATCCTTGATGATTGCCACATTAAGCCATGACTTGGATCACAGAGGGGTTAACAACTCATTTATACAAAGGTGAGTGCAAATCTGACCATTTTTATTTTCATAATGAATAGGATTATTAATATTACTATTGCTAATCTTTATCTGCGAAAGAAGGTTGCAGCTTTGTGAATGCAATCTGTGTGCGATATTACTTACATGTTAGACTGCTCAAAACCAGAGGTCAGTTTCTTTCTATTGGAGTCTCTCAATATTTTCTCCTTTTAGTGTGGCCTTCTTCACAGACTGTTCGGCCCTCCCATCCTCAATATGGCTGCTGATGAAAGAGCATGTGATTAGACTTTTTCCAGCAACCTCCTCCAGTTAAAAATATCTTTCCTATGTGAAGGGCTTTTCAATTGGTAGACTAATGGACAGGTGTGGTCACATGATCCATATGGTAAACATAATGTCTCAAACGCTGCAAGACATTGTATTCCCAATGGAAGAACCAAGAGTTTATTATGGAAGAACTAAGAGTTTGTTGCTAGGGATGAGCGAGTATGCTTGTGACTACTCGGTACTTGCACGAATATCTCGGTTCTCGGGGTACTCGGCGAATACCGAGTAATCCTGCGATACTCTTGCTATGCTCGGGGTCCACCTCCTTGCATGTTGGTGCTCTTTACAGATCCAGCCCACATGCAGGGATTGGCTGACAGACACTGTAATGCCACAGCCATGTTGGTTGTGGCACTACAGTGATTGGCTGGTTGCACAGCGTGATCAAGTCTTTATAAGACCTGACCGCGCTGTGCTCGTCACTGTGCTACAGTCAGGGTAGGGAGAGCTGCTGCTGATTGAGGGACAGATTTGTGGCCTTTCAACTAGTGTAGGTGCAGGACTGCTAATCTAATTACCACAACAGTCCTTCTGATGACTAATACAGCTGTATACAGGCAGGCAGGGAGGCAGGGTATATAGCAAACGTCTTGTGCTAGTATACCAGCCTGCATCACATCTGGGGCTGGTGTACAGGATGGAAATCTCCAAAACAGTCTTTTTAAGGATTAATTTAACTTTCTATAGGCAGTAAGGGGTTAGCTCGACTTGGTATACGCCAAAACACAGTATACTCGTCAGCGTTTGTGTCTGACCGTTCCAGCTGCCGGGATTAAACCACTCTAATCTGTAATCTCAGTGTGCAGCTAAAAACCAACTCTTGTCTGCATTCATTTACCATCTTAGTGCGGCAGGAGTGGCTTGTAGCTCCAAGCAGTATACGCCAAAACACTGTATACACGTCAGCGTTTGTGTCTGACTGTTCCAGCTGCCGGGATTAAACCACTCTAATCTATAATCTCAGTGTGCAGCTAAAAACCATCTTTTGGACGCCTTCATTTAGCTGTATACAGGCAGCACAACATTGAAAATGCGCAAGGCTGGTGGCAAGGGACAAGGAACTGGAAGTGATGGTGGTGCAGGCAGAGGCCGAGGCCATGTGCAAGCTCGAATTGCGCCATGACAAACGCCCACATCACCTCGCTCGACCTTCCTGTCACAATTTCTAGTGGACCGCAGCAGTACACCACTATTAAACCAAGACCACTGTCAAAAGGTTGTTAGTTGGATAGCGGATAATGCTTCCAGTCAGTTTGGCACCACCACAAATACCCTGTTTTCCACACGGTCATTTGTCAGTAGCCGTGAGACTGGACCGCACATTCCACACCCTGATCCTCCTTCCTCCCACCATGCCGAGTGCCCAGCCCCGGACATTACTGATCCCACACTTGGACACTCTGAAGAGCTGTTCACTTATCCATTCGTAGATTCTGGCCTCTTGCCAGGTCAAGTTGAAGTGGGTCATGAGGAGATCGTATGTACCGATGCCCAAATATTTGAGCAGCCACGGTCTCACGAAGGCAACGGTGGGAACGTGTCTCAACAAGATGTGGACGATGATGAGACACAATTGCCAGAAAGTCAGGAGGAGGACCACGGTGCGGAAGTGGAAGACGATGTGGTGGATGATCCAGTAACTGACCCAACCTGGCAGGAGGACATGCAGAGCAAGGACAGCAGTGCACAGGGGGAGTTAGGCATAGCATCACAACAGACCGGAAGAAGCAGGGTGATGGCCGTAGGCAGATGGCAGGCAACCGTTCCCTGGAGCAACAACATGGCTTCAAAAGCCCCTCTCCCGCCATTGGTACATGCTGCGGCCCCACACACACTCCAGTCACACTCCCCACTCCTCCACACACCCTCCGACACTACACTTCACATCACACACCCCCCCTCAGTTGCCACGTCCACAAACACACACGTCCCCCCCCTTCCACTCTCCTTGCGCCCCCCTCCTCATTCGGCACCTCCACACTTATACCGCCACTCATACCCCCATGCACTCTGCCTTCCATACTTACCACCGGCCCATCGTCTTCCCCGCCGCCACCACCGACCCCTGCCTGGTGTTAGCGATGTCGGCTGTTCCTGGAGCGGGTCATGTGACAGCCTGTGTGACGTCACATAAGCCCGCCCTCTCACATGACCCGCACCAGGCACAGTGTATTCCTGGAGTCTTCAGCCGGCATCAGTATAACCAGGCTGGGTTGAGAACGGAGGGGGAGGAGGGCGAGGCTGAGACACAAAGGGACAGGCAGAGGGGACACAGAGGCACGGGGGACACAGAGGCACAGGGGGACACAGACAAGGGGAGAGGAGAGGCACAGGGGGATAGAGGCACAGGGGGACACAGAGGCACAGGGGGACACAGACACAGGAGGAGAGGCACAGGGGGACACAGACAGGGGGAGAGGAGAGGCACAGGGGGACACGGATACAAGAGGAGAGGCACAGGGGGACACAAGACAGGGGGAGAGGAAAGGCACAGGGGGACACAGAGGCACAGGGGGACACAGACACAGGAGGAGAGGCACAGGGGGACACAGACAGGGGGAGAGGAGAGGCACAGGGGGAGAGGAAAGGCACAGGGGGACACAGATACAAGAGGAGAGGCACAGGAGGACACAAGACAGGGGGAAAGGAAAGGCACAGGGGGACACAGAGGCACAAGGGACACAGGCACAGGGGGACACAGAGGCACATATGGACACAAAGGCACAGGGGGACACAGACACAGGGGGAGAGGAGAGGCACAGGAGGACACAGAGGCTCAGGGGACACAGGCATAGGGGGACACAGAGGCACAGGGGGACACAGACACAGGGGGGAGGAGAGGCACAGGGTGAGAGGAAAGGCACCGGGGGACACAGAGGCATGGGGGACACAGAGGCACAGGGGGACACAGGCACAGGGACAGAGCACAGACACCACCCTCATGATGCAATAGCATCAGGTCAACATCTAGTTTGCTATAAAAGAAATGTATGATAAAGTCATAGCTGCATGTGATGTTAGTTACTTCCACGCCCTTTGTTTTGTTACTTTTGGAGCAAGATGGTATTACTGTCCATTATAGGATTTTTCAGCTAAATTTGTTAGACTTCTAATTAGCAAATCTCCCTTTTAATCCAGTGAAAACTAGGCAAACAATGTATCACTGCATAACCGGACAGATTTGTTCTGGTTGAAGGTCACAACCTCAAGAGACAACCTCAGCTTTATGTATAGATTTTCTGTAACTGTGAAAATGTGTTACTTGCGGATTTGGCTGCAAATTTCACCCTATGGTGTAAATAGTGAAACACTTGGTGAATATCGGTGGCTTTTCTGCACAAAAATGATCATACATTCTCAGAGTTTTATGTAGTTTTTTTCTGCTACATGAGTATGGGTTGAAAGCCCCATCTACAGTTGTGCTCAGAAGTTTACATACCCCATCAAATTTTTTGCTTTCTTTGACTTTTTTTGAGAAAATATGAATGATAATACGCAAACTTTTTTTCCACTCATGGTTAGTGGTTGGGTGAAGCAATTATTGGTCAAACTACTGTGTTTTCTCTTTTTAAATCCTAACGACAACTAAAAACATCCAAATGACCCTGATCAAAAGTTTACATACTCTGGTGATTTTTGCCTGATAACCTGCACAGAAGTTAACACAAATGGGTTTGAATGGCTAATAAAGGTAACATGCTCCCCTATGACCTGTTTCCTTGTGATCAGTGTGTGTGCATAAAAGTGGAGTGAGTTTCTGGGATCCAGACAGACTCTTGCATCTTTCATCCAGCCACTGACATTTCTGGATTGTGAGTCATGGGGAAAACAAAAGATTGTCAACGGATCTACAGGAAAAGATAGTTGAATTGTATAAAGCAGGAGAGTAAAACGATATCCAAGGAATTGATAATGCCAGTCAGCAGTGTTCAAACTGTGTTTAACAAAGGGAATCTACGATCAGGTAGACCAATAAAAATTCCAGACACAACTGCCAGGAAAATTGTTTGGGATGCAAAGAAAAACCCAACATCAGCTAAAATACAGGACTCACTGAAAATTAGTGGTGTGGCTATTTCATGATGCACAATAAGGAGGCACTTGAAGAAAAATGGGATATATGGTTGAAGATGGTCGTAATGGCCAGATGAAAGCCATTACTGCACAAATGCCGCAAAGTATCTTTCCTACAATACGCCAAACAGCACAGAGACAAGCCTCCAAACGTCTGGAACAAGGTAATTTGGAGTGATGAGACCAAAATCAAACTTTTTGGCCACAACCATAAACGTTACATTTGGAGAGGTGTCAAGAATGTTTAATGTTTATAATGAAAGGAACACCATTCCTACAGTAAAATATGGAGGTGGATTGCTGATGATGTGGGGGTGAGTGAGCTACAAAGGCACAGGAAACTTGGTCAACGTTGCAGGAAAGATGAATGCAGCACGTTATCAGCAAATATTGCAGGCAAATTTGCACTCATCAGCCCGGAAGCTGAGCATGGGACGTACTTAGATGTTCCAACATGACAACGATCCAAAACACAAAGCTAAGTCGACCTGTCATTGGCTACAGCAGAACAAGGTGAAGATTCTGGAGTGGTCATCTCAGTCTCCTGACCTCAATATCATTGAACCACTCTGAGGAGATTTCAAGCATGCAGTTCATGCAAGAAAGCCCAGGAATTTACAGGAATTGTAAATTGTTTACCATCTGAGAAAATAAAGAGCCTCATCCACAACTACCACAAAAGATTTCAAGCTCTCATTGATGTTAGAGGGGGCAATACACGGTATTAAGAGCTGGGGTATGTGAACTTTTGATCAGGGTCATTTGGATGTTTTTGGTTGTCATTATGATTTAAAAAGAGAAAACACAGTAGTTTGACAAGAAATGGCTTCAGGTATTTTCAGAATCACTGCACAAGTACAAAGAAATATTTGCTTATAAGTGAGAGTTTATTTATAATGTTGTATGACTTCATATGACGTTTCGGCCCAATTATAGGCCTTGATCACATAGTCGCTGAAAAAGTCAAAGATATCTACAATTAGAAACTTTGTTATATGAAAGTTTTACATCTTATTTACAATATATGTACAGGTCATATATACAAGTAAACGCTTAAAAAAAAAGGGGAGGGAACCATGTTTAGGATCTCTTTATGATAGGGTAAATGCAGTAGTTGTTATCAAGATTGGAATAGGATATGGAAAATACATATTAAGCATGAGTCATAAAGGTAATGGTTGTGACCAGTGTATGATTGACATAATGGTATGAACTAACCAGTCCTGTATTGAATGCGTTGACAAGTGTACTTGGATATGTTGCCAAGTGTACTTCTTAAAGGTTGATTTTTGGGATCAGTCCTAGAGGGTATTTCCTAAGGGAAAGTAATGAGTGCTTATGTATAATCAATGTTGCTATGTATGAACGTGCATGGGGTACTATGAATCTGTGACGGGGAGGATTGTAATCATTATTACAGTGAGTGTAGGTATATAGATATTGCAGATTCCCCGGTTAGTGGTACTGATTATGATCCATAGTGCACTACATAGGTAAACAAAGACCCACTGTGTATTACTGTCACCCTTAAACATATATGCCAGGTTACCCTGTTTTTTGTAGTAAAAGGATCCAAATTGAATATTCACTAGGGATGGGCGAATCTACTCGCTAGGACTCGTTACTCGGCGAGTAGTAAGGGACTCGCAGGACTCGGTACTCTGCGAGTTTCCCAGCGTTTACTCGCACGAGTCCAATGCAAATCATTGGCAAACGTTGACAAAACTAGGATTGCCATTGTTTGCATTAGACTCGGCTACTGTGCCAGTGATAGCAGGGAAACTCGCTACTGTGCCAGTGATAGCAGGGAAACTCGCAAATAACTGCTGTTACATTGCGAGCCGAGTCCAGCTGTCTTCTCTGTGCAGCTCCAGGGTCCTAGAGCCCGCCTGCTCACAGAGATGATGTAGCAGTGCTGAGATTGTTCTCAGTCTGCTCATTCCCTGTGCATAGACATCTATATCTATGCACAGGGGATGTAGCAGAGAGGACATCGCGTTTTGGACTACGTCGGACGGAAGAGGATTTTTTTAATTAAAGATGGAGTCCCTAATGGCTTTTTTTTTATTTCAAATAAAAATTTTTCTCTGTGTTTTTTTAACCCTTTATTGGAGATTCTTAGTGGCCGGGTCAAACGTGGCCTGATATTAAGAATCTCGGGCTTAACACCAGCTTGCATAGATATAGATGTCTATGCACAGGGAATGAGCAGACTGAGAACAATCTCAGCTCTGCTACATCAGGCAGCAGGCGGGCTCTAGGACCCTGGAGCTTTGGCAGCCAGAACACTGAGCAGACAGGACTCTTATCTGTGCGAGTTTCCCAGCGATTACAGTTGCAAAGTAAACGAGTCCAATGCAAATAAATAGCAAAACTAGGATTGCTTCAGGCTGAAGCTTCCGAGACACATCTGCGATTTGTAAATCTTACACTACTCGCTATTACTCGCTTCCCCATTCATTAACATTGGACTCGCTAGACTCGCAACGAGTAGCGAGTCCCGGGCTCGGACTCGCTAGAGTCAAGCGATTCCGAGTAATTTAGGATTCGCCCATCACTAATATTCACTTGTTGGCAGTTGCTGTAATGAATGGTCCCTGTTGATTTTAGAGCCAGGCATAGAGTAATTACTCAAAGGGGGCTGTGAATGATAAAGTTGGTTAACTAGAGGTGAATAATAACTTGAGTGCTTTAAAAGTACTTAACTTTCTGTGGTCCAAGGAGGTCACCTACAGGAGCAGGAGCTTCACTCAACCACTAACCATTAGTGGAAAGAAATGTTTTTGTGTTATCATTCATATTCTCTGAAATAAGGCCATGAAAGTAAAAAAATCAACCAGGGTATGAAAACTTTTGAGCACAACTGTACGTGTACTGAAAATTGTTAAAACAACAAATCTGCCAAATCTGAACTTTCTCTTTGAAGGGAACCTATCAATTTATTCATGCAGCCAAAACCACGGGTAGAAAAAAGTTGACTCCACAATTTTATATGACAGAGACTTGTCAATCACCCAGTCAAATTTCGGACAAGTAATGTATCACTGTATGGTCCAAGGCCAGCCTTTAAAATTATGCTTCAGAATCAAAGCCAGATATGTTTTTCTCGACAATACTGTAGAGTTTCAAAGAAAGACCTGACTGCAGTTGTGCAGCCAGGTTTGTGATTAATGCTAACCATAGTTGGACAGCATGAATCTGATGATAGATTCTCATTAAAGATTGAACTTGATGGACTTTGATCTTTTTACAACTCACTACCATGTAACTATGCAATATCTGCTTGTCAGATTTGATGGACACAATTTTATATACCTTTTTTCCAATTTTTTATAAGATAAAATTATTGTGTGTGGTCAATAATTTATTTTCTTTCATGTACTCTAGGAGTGAGCATCCATTAGCCCAACTCTACTGCCATTCTATTATGGAGAATCACCACTTTGACCAGTGCCTCATGATTCTAAATAGTCAGGTTAGTGAAAAGAGGGAGGATGATTTCAAGTGAGGCGTTAAAAGTGTAGACTGGCCCCATTCACTTCTGCACAAGTAGGTGAGCAAATCTGGGGAAGTCATATCTACTAATACCTGTTGGGGCATGGGTGTGCGATCAGCAGGTATCATCTGCTTGTCCTATTGTAATAAAAAAATAAACCATACATAATTGGAATTTCTACATCTGAAAAAACTCCAACCATAAAATAAACCTATTAAAGGGGTTGTCTGTTCTAAATTGATAATTCTACAGTCACTCTATCTGACAGCAGGCTTATCAATCCTCCCAGTGCATGCATTGTGTGCTGCAAGGATTTGTGGTTTCTAAACTGGGAATGGACCGCAGTTATTTGGTATGCATGTTCCCGGCCACTGTGGCCAGAGCTCCCAACTACTGGGCACAGCCTTGCTTAATACAAATGTATGGAACAAGGCCATGCCCACTAGACATCCATGCCCACAAGTCAGACATGCCCACTCCATACACTTATTTTGAGCCCACTTGTCGTATTGTTGCTGGGAACATGCAGACCTCATAATTGTGGTCTGTTACCGGCTTAGAAACAGGTGAATCCTTATAGCACACAGTGCGGGTGCTGGGAGGGTTGATAAGTCTGCAGTCACATCGAATAACTGCAGAATTATCATTTTTAGACCGGACAACCCCTTTAAATATCCTGCATAGCAAAAACCAGTACAAATTTGGCCATTAAAAATATATCATGGACTCATACAGCTACATAGACAGAAAAATTCAAAAGCTATGCTTTTTAATATGTGGAAGGACTAATTAGAAACAATTATTTCCGTAGATGTGTTTATTCCTTTGCATTAAAATAACACAATATACACACAAAAAATAAACACAAAAATAACCACTGTGCATGTTTAAAAACAAATTGGCTACTTCAGGGGGAAAATGAGCACTGATAAGAAAGTGTCCCTAAGCAGCCCTAATTCTATTGCTGCTTGAACGCGGACATTGGCGCTCGTAATAGGCAACGCAGGAGATAGTGCCCCCAATCACCGTCACTAATTTCATGTGAGGACAAAGCATAGGAGATTGAGGACAAGGGAATTATTTGAGTTGTAAAAGACAGCTCTGGATTTGAGAAAATGCTCTACAAACCTTCCAGTTCAAGTGTGTGTAGCTTATTCTCCGAATAACTACAGCTATTCTGTTAAAGCATCAAAGGTTTGTTTTGAGCCAGAGAAAATACAAGACAGTCAGGGGTAAGAATTATGGGGAATAGTAAAGCAGGGTTCAATCCATCATCAAAAATGGCACAACTCCAAACCTACCAAGACATGACTGTCCACTTAAAATGACACCACAAACAAGGAGAGCACCAACTAGATACGCAGGCAAGAAGCCCATGTCCACTCTGAAGGAGCTTCAGAAATCCACAGCTCAGGTGGGAGAATCTGTCCACAAGGCAACTATTAGTCATATACTTGACAAATCTGACCTCTAAAAAAAGTAGTGGCAAGAAAAAAGCCATTTTTGAAGGCAAGCCATAAGAATTCAAATTTGCAGTTGCCAAAAAGCCATGCAGAGGACACAACTAGCATGTGGAAAAAGGTGCTCTGGTAAGATAAGACCACAGTAGAACTTTTGGGCTAAATGAAAATTGCTATGGGTGAAAAGGTAACAAAGCTCATTAACCTGAAGACAACATCTCCACCATCAAACATGGAGCTGGCAGCATCATGCTGTGTTGGTGATTTTCTTCAGCAGAGACAGTGAAGCTGATTAGAGTTGATGGGAAGATGGATTCATCTAAATAAAGGACAATTCCAAAGGAAAACCTGTTGGAGGCTGCAAAAACTTGAGACTGGGTGTAGGTTCACCTTCCAGCAGGACAACGACCCTAAATATACTGCCAGAACTATAATGGAATCATTTAGAAAGCATATTTATGTGTTTGGATGGCCCAGTCAAAGTCCAGTCCTAAATTCTATTGAGAATCCGTGGCAAGAATTGAAAATTGTTGTTCAGACACTCTTCATCCAATCTCACTGAGCTAAAGCTATTTTGCAAAGAAAAATGGGAAAAAGTGTCATCCTCCAGGTGTGCAAAGATTATAGAAACATACCTTGAAAGACTTGCAGTAGTAATTGCAGTGAAAGGTGGAGCTATAAAGTATTGACTCAAGTGGTCTAAATACAAATCACAGTTCTCAGATTTATATTTGAAAATAGTTAGAAAACTATGTATACTTCCCAAATACTTGCTGCTTTGTGATGGTGTATCACATACAATTCAAATAAAATACATTTAAGTTTGTGGGTATAATGTGAAGAAATGTGGAAAAAATGTGGAAAAGTTCACAGGGTATGAATACTTTTCCAAGTCACTGTATAATACACAGCTGGCAAAGTAGGCTTCATTTTTAATGTGATAGCTTCCCTTTAAGGGATTAAGGAAGAAAATACATTATGAAACAAAACTAACTGCACACTTAGATTTTATTATATTTCAATGTAAGATGTGAGCAGGTTATCACCCCTAAACTATTTATATGCACATGTAGCTCTTTCAAACACAAGTGCAATATGTTCCTCTATGAGCACATAGACCTGAAGCATCCATCTCTATTCTCTCCGCCCAAAACTGCCTCCACCTATTCAATGACAACTTCTTTGCCTATAGTCACACAACAAAGAGTTACTGTCAGTCAATCAAGAGGAGGCGATGAGTAGGAGGAGAATAGAGCGGGAGTGACATATGCTTTAGATCTACATGCTCAATTGCATATCAACTCAAATGATTACATGGCCAGTCTGTTTCTCCAAACAGAAACAGACTGGCCATGTAAAGTAATTGCTGGCCTTGTCTTTGAAAGAGCTATATTTGCGTGCAAATAGTTTGGGGATGAAATCCTGCTGACAGATTCCCTTTCACATATTAACCTCAGTATCTGAAGTTCAAAGCTTTTACTGCATATTCCGTAGCAATAACTGCAATTTCTAAAGTCATAAAAGTGTGCAAATATTTGGATCTGACTTTAAGGGCCACGTTACATGCATCAATTTGAAGAACGATATTGTTAGCGATCACATGCACGCGCGATCGCTAACAATATCGTTCAGATCGCTGGCGAGCTGTCACACAGGCAGACTCACCAGCGATCAATAGACCAGAGACATCGTGGAAACGATTTAAATATCGTTTCCACGATGTCTTGCTCCCGCTGCCAGGCTGCGGTAAGCGGGAGCAGGCTGGTCTCCAAGGTAAACTGCGGGTATCTAGGCAGCGCGCGCTGCCTAGATGCCCGATCTATACCTTGGTTACCAGCCTTCTCCGCTCACCAGCTGGTATCCAAGGTACATAGCGGGTAACTAGGGTCCCTAGTTACCCACTGTGTACCTTGGATACCAGCCAATGAGCGGAGAAGGCTGGTAACCAAGGTATAAATCGGGTATCTAGACAGTGCGCGCTGCCTAGTTACCCGCAGTTTACCTTGGAAACCAGCTCCCAGCGCTTGCAGAGAGGCGCTGGAAGCTGGCTTATCAGTCGTCTCCCGGTGTCACATGCAACGATGCTGCGTGTCCACCGGGCGACCAACGATAGTTTTGAGGTCCTGTACTCAGATCAAACGATGAACGATCAGCCGACTGATCGTTCATCGTTTGTAGTGTCACACGCAAAAATGTCGTTTTGACATCGTTCAAGCGTCACAGAATACGTTACTTTTGAACAATATCGGCAACGATATCGTTACGTGTGACGTGGCCTTAACACTAGTATATTTATGGAGTAAACATGCAGACTGGTGAATTGAACTATGATTTAAAGAGTAAAGTGTGGATGTCTTTCGTTTTTCTCAGGGTAATCAGATTCTGAGCGGTCTCTCTGTTCAAGACTACAAGACGGCACTAAAAACGATAAAGCAGGCTATCCTTGCTACAGATTTAGCTCTTTATATAAAGTAAGTCCAGATGATCTTCCAAAGATTGTCTTGCATATTTGATTAATACATATTCAGTTCACTAACTAACCAAAAAAGGAATGGCTAAGTTATTTTCCTTGGCAGTGCCTAGTACTTGTGTGCGTCATGAGCAATCTGTCTTACAGGCTTCAGCTTCAAGTTTCATGTAGGTATCCACCATGATGTTACTAGAGACACTTGCCCCGCTTTCATAATATCGGTATCATTCGGGCTTGGCTGTAGATTATAAATTAAATGTGTGTAAATCGGACTCTTTTCTACTGTTGCAGGAGAAGAGGAGATTTTTTTGACCTAGTTAAAAACAGGAATTTCAGGTGGGACCATTCAGCACAAAAAGAATTGTTTTTGTAAGTATTTGTCTCAAGAACTGTTTTCTAATTTGGCCAAAAACTGAAGTCCACAATGTAATGCTGCTTTGAAAAGTCAGACATTTAGGATCTGAGGTGGGCCTATAATGCCTGGACTGGTCTCAGATCTTATGACCTTAAGTTTGTATCTGACAAGCGTGTGAAAAATTGTCTGATTTTCATTCAGAAACATATATATACTGTTATCATAAGTCCATACATGCCTTTTATGTGTCCGTTTTTACATCAGTGGAATATTCTTATGACATACTAATTTATGCATTAACAGTATAAATGTACATTATCAAAACATATTTAAATGATAATATGGCCATGTATCCCAAGAAAATTCAATGCAATCTAGATGCTCGAAATAAACAGCCTCATAAGCATATACAGCAGATGAAATAAGAATTGAGCAAGTCACCAATTTTCTAAGTAAATATATTTCTAAAGGTGCTATTGACATGAATTTCTCACCAGATGTCAGTAACAACTAGTGATGGTCGAACCCGCCAATGTTTCGACCCAACAGAACTTTTTTAAAGTTCGAGGCCAAACATGATTCAAAACTCTGAACCCCAAACTCGGACTTTAAAGTTATGAGATGGGGGCTGGCGGACTGTAAAAAGAAGGAAAACATTCATTAAACATAAGCGTTATAAATTGATCAAAAAAATAAAGGGAACACTCAAATAACACATCCTAGATCTGAATGAATGAAATATTTGTTCTGTACAAAGTTGAATGTGTTGACAACAAAATCACACAAAAATCATCAATGGAAATCAAATGTATTAACCAATGGAGGCCTGAATTTAAAGTCACACACAAAATTAAAGTGAAATGTAATGTCATGTCCTTAAAACAAGTCAAAATGAGGCTCAGTATTGTGTGTGGTCTCCACGTGCCTGTATGACCTCCCTACAATGCCTGAGCATGCTCCTGATGAGGTTGAGGATGGTCTCCTAAGGGATCTCCTCCCAGACCTGGACTAAAGCATCCACCAACTCCTGGACAGTCTGTGGTGTAATGTGATGTTGGTGGATGGAGCGAGACATGACGTCCCAGATGTGCTCAATCGGATTCTGGTCTGGGGAACAGGCTGGCCAGTCCATAGCTTTAATGCCTTCATCTTGCAGGAACTGCTGACACACTCCAGCCACATGAGGTATGGCATTGTCCTGCATTTGGAGGAATCCAGGGCCAACCGCACCAGCATATGGTCTCACAAGGGGTCTGAGCATCTCATCTCGGTACCTTATGGCAGTCAGGATACCTCTGGCAAGCACATGGAGAACTGTGCGGCCCTCCAAAGAAATGCCACCCCACACCATTACTGACCCACTGCCAAAGCGGTCATACTGAAGGATGTTGAAGGCAGCAGTTTTCTCTCCACGGCGTCTCCAGACTCTGTCACGTCTGTCACATTTGCTCAGTGTCAACCTGCTTTCTTCTGTGAAGAGCACAGGGTGCCAGTGGCAAAATTCTGGTGTTCTGTGGCAAATACCAAGTTTCCTGCACGGTGTTGGGCTGTGAGCACAACCCCCATCTGTGGACTTTGGGCCCTCATACCATCCTCATGGAGTCGGTTTCTAACCATTTGTGCAGACACATGCAAATTTGTGGCCTGCTGGAGGTCATTTCACAGGGCTCTGGCAGTGCTCCTCCTGTTCCTCCTCGCACAAAGGCGGAGGTAGCGGTCCTGCTGCTGGGTTGTTGCCCTCCTACGACCCCCTCCACGTCTCCTGGTGTACTGGCCTGTCTCCTCGTAGCGCCTCCAGCCTCTGGACACTTCACTGACAGACACAGCAAACTTTCTTGCCACAGCTCGCATTGATGTGCCATACTGGATGAGCTGCACTACGTGAAACACTTGTGTGGGTTGTAGAGTCTGTCTCATGCTACCACGAGTGTTAAAGCACAATGAACATTCAAAAGTGACCAAAACATCAGCTAGAAAGCATTGGTACAGGGATCTGGTCTGTGGTCCCCACCTGCAGAACCACTCCTTTATTGAGTGTGTCTTGATAATTGTCAATAATTTCCATCTGTTGTCTATTCCATTTGCACAACAGCATGTGAAATTGATTGCCAATCAGTGTTGCTTTCTAAATGGACAGTTTGATTTTGCAGAAGCTTTATTTACTTTGAGTTATATTCTGTCGTTTAAGTGTTCCCTTTATTTATTTGAGCAGTGTACTTACCAGCGTCCGGCTCATTGTACTTCTGGGGACGCTCGTTAACTTCCTGGATATTCACTGCTGAGGGGTGGAACAGCTAATCACAGATGCTATCATAGAGTGGGTGTCTGTTATTGGTTGTTGGTGTAACCTGGAAATAGCCCATATATTTTAGTATGTACAGAGCACGGTGACTAGGGAAAGTTCAGAGCTCAGCCACATTGCTAGCACTTAACTCAGGTGAACCTTACTGGACATCACCTCGCTCACAGCCGACAGTGTGTTTCAGCTTCAGCAGCAGATGAACGTCACAGAAGATTCATGTGGAGGGTTATTCTGGTGGTAATAAACATGGTTAATGAAGGATGTGTTTCTGTGTTTTCTTCTAATAAATTATTTTTCTCTATATGTTCACATTAGTAAATAAAATATTTTTCACGGTGTGGTGTTTTATCTAATATTTACTTAGAGGTTCCTAATGGCTGGCCCTGACATTATGAACCTCGGGCTTAGTGCCAGCTATTTAGCTGGCATTAACCCCTTTATTACCCAGTCTGTTCCCAGCACCAGGGCAACTGGAAGAGTCAGGGTACAGTGCCAGAAAATGGCATTTCTAATCAATGCTGACCATAAATTAAGATATGCGAAATAAAGAGAAATGGCGCAGGGAAAAAGTATTGATTGAACACATGAAGAAAGACAGGTGCAAAACACCATAAAAAAGTAATGACACCAACTGAAATAATTATAAAGCACTGAAAGAAAAATATCAGCTGGTTCAATTGATAGTCCATAAAAAGGTGTCTCGTCACCAAGGTGTCACATAAGAAACACCTCATGATAGGTAAAACCAGTGAGCTATCTCAAGATCTTTCCAACCCTATTGTTTCAAAACATATTGATGGCATTGATTACAGAAGAATTTTTAAACTACTGAAGGTTCCAATAAGAACTCTTGTGGCCATACTCTAGAAGTGGAAAGAACATAATTTCATCCTAGACAGGTTACAACAAGTTACTTCTCACAAGATTTCAGGCAGAGGAGTCAAAAGAAATATCAGAAAAGTTGTCTAAGAGCCAAGGAGCACATGTGGAGAGCGACGAAAAGACACGGAATCAGCAGGAATGATTGTTTCAAAGAAATCAATAAGTAATGCACTCAACATCCATACCATGTATGCACATGCGGCGCCCCACTGGGCTGGATGATGCGAGGGGTACTGCACCCAAGCAAGGTTGTTGGATTCCAGTAGTCGGGAGATGGGGGATGGTAGGTATGGGATCCTCAGAAAACACCCAACACAGAGACCTTAGTCAGGGACATGGGTGGATCTGCTGTAGGGAAGACCCAGTCCAAGGGAGGAGAATAGGGTAGAGAAGTGTGGGTGGAAGGCAGAGGGAGCAGTTGAGTTTACAATTTTGGAGTGGAACAGAGAACAGCTAGCATGTAGAGCTCGGAAAGCGAGAAGTCAAGTCGCGTGAGGAAGATAAGGAGAGACAGAGAAGCGGTGTGAAACTGAGAAGCAGGGGACGTGAGCAGTGGAATCTCATCCCGGAAACGGAGAGGAATGAACCCTAGGGGCACCGGTGGAGCTGAAGCGGCCCGTGCGCCCGAATCCAGGACTGTTGATACCAGTCGGAGCGGTTTGGTATGGAAAGAGGACTGGATCTGAACGTGGCATGGGAGTCTAGTACCCGAACTGCTGAACCGGAGGCCAGAAGCTTCATAGGAGTTGTGGCTCACACCTGACGCATCCCTCGAGAAAACAGCCAGAAAAGGGTCCGGGGACAAAGTACTGGTCACCCACTAAGACCAGTGGCTGCCAAATCAGGGCGCGTAGAGGCACTTTCAAGTACAGGTGCTAGGGAACAGGACCAGTGAGAGGAAAGGACAGGCACACCACTGAGGATCTCATACTTGCTACCACGAACTCTTAAAGACTACACAGGCCACAGCTTATCTGAGAGACTATAACATCTATGACCTGTTGAAACGTGCTGTGAGTAAACCCAGTTACAGAAATGCAGAACTGTGTGAGAATGTGTTATTCCTGCGGCAGGCGGCTGTGAAGGCCACTGAGTATAGTAACGAGGCCTAACATTAATCCCTGCCTGCCGGAGACAACTCATTACTTCATCCAGTGCCCTGGGGACCCGCTCCACCCCTGGGGAACCACTACATCCCAGCTGCCAGTCTATTGTCCCCAGAGGTTTTGCAGCAGCGGCGGCTATCCATAGCCATAAACCACAGGTAGTGTCACGAACAATACTCCCTTTTAAACCATCCTATCCATATACACTCTCTAAGAACTTTTTGACACTGAACCCAGGGTCACAGAGTCGGGTTTCGACCCCAGTGACTCCCCAGAAGCACTAAAAAGCCCGGTTCCGAGTGCCCCACGGCCCTGAAGTGCATCACACACTCACCATGCAAGACTCCATTACTGAACAAAAGAATGTTCAAGCGCATTTAAAGTTTGCTCAACAACATTTAGACATGTAAAATACTGGGAAAATATAGTTTGATTAAATGAGACCAAAATTGAACTGTTTGTATGCCATTATGCACAACATGTTTGTAGGCTCTGTGTCATTCTTAGTGATGAGCGAGTACCATAATATTTGTAATCGCTATACTCGTAATGAGTACTTTGTAATAATTGCATATTCCTTCCGAATAGTGAGTACAATGGAAGTCAATGGGAAATGTGAGTAATTATCTGCTGGACCTAATAAAGAGGTCTGGGGGCCTGAGGAAAATGCTGAAATAGCTGGGAAATCGATGAGACAGATTGGAAATAGCCTGAAGATATGCTTGCATGCATTTCTAACTCAAATATGGTTTCTAGGAATATGTTTGTCACAGTATTATGCCACTTTTACAGATGCACAAAAACTCCATCCAAACCTAACCTAAATTGCATTTAACAGGCCAAAAAGGTTAAGAAACAGTTTTTTCTGCATAATCACTTGTATTTAAGGCTAAATACATAGTAACATAGTAACATAGTTTTTAAGGTTGAAGGAAGACTTTAAGTCCATCTAGTGCAACCCATAGCCTAACATGTTGATCCAGAGGAAGGCAAAAAAAAAACCCATGTGGCAACACTAAGCTCCACATTGGGGAAAAAAATTCCTTCCTGACTCCCTGGATCAACGCCCAATCAAAGGATCTAGTATATATAAATGGTAATATTATAGTTTTCAAGAAAGACATCCAGGCCCTTCTTAAATGTTATTAGTGACTCACTCATTACAACATCATGTGGCAGAGAGTTCCATAGTCTCACTGCTCTTAGGGTATGTGCACATCAGTCGTTTCTGCATCTTTGCAGAACGACCGGGAACCGGTGGAGAATGGCAGAACTGAGTTTTCTGAACTCGCCAGTGTCCCTGGTTTTGTTAGTGTTTTGCTAACGATTTGCGATCGGGTTACTAGCGTTTGTACAGCGTGTTCTTGGCGATTTCCCCGGCGTTTTGCTTAGCGATTTCCAGACTGGTCTTTGGTGCACTTGTTCAGCTGGACCCGCTGGAAAAACGCTGAAAAGAAGTCGCTTGCTCTATCTTTGACAACCGGTGGAAAACCGGTGAATAAACTGAAAACGACCAGACAAAAATCGTTCTAATGTAGACAGCGTATTCTAAACTCCATTGACTAGCATGTTAATCCAGCCGGTGGCTAGGATTAACATAAATTAACATAAAACTCAGCGGAAACCGCCGACGGAAAACTTCCAAAAACAGCCCACAAAACGACTGATGTGCACATACCCTTACAGTAAAGACTCCACGTCTGTGATTATGATTAAACCTTCTTTCCTCCAGACGTAGAGGATGCCCTCTTGTCCCCGTCTCAGGCCTAAGAGTAAACAGATCATTAAAAAGCTCTCTGTACTGTCCCCTCATATATTTATACATTATTATAAGATCACCCCTAAGCCTTCGTTTTTCCAAGCTAAATAACCCCAAGTTTAATAACCTGTCTTGGTATTGCAGACCCCTCAGTTCTCTAACAACCTTGGTCGCTCTTCTCTGGACCCACTGTAGTTCAGCTACATCTTTCTTATACACCGGAGACCAGAATTGTACACAGTATTCTAAGTGTGGTCGCACTAGTGACTTGTATAGAGGTAAAATTATGTTCTCCTCATGAGCATCTAGAGAACTAAACCAGAGAAACAAAAAATATCCTTTTTAGAGTTTGTTCACAAATAATGTGACTTTTTTTCACCTTTTACAATTGGGAGGGCCCTGACTTATACATTTTGTAGGTCCCTCTGTCATACATTATTTTTATTATCCTTTTTAGCCAGCTATTCCCCAGCACTTTACAAGGCCAGATAGAACGTGCCAATAGGTATGTTGATCTTTGACTTGATGGGTCTCAGGTGGCCCTGTAACATGCATTTTCAAGGGACTGCTAGTTACTTAGACATTTGGTGGTCCCTCCCTCATTGGGAATACATATTCCATAGCAGTTTAAAATGTGCCCATTGTAGCATTGGGCTTTACCCTCCTTGTCCTCCTATATACTTTTGGGAGGGACCTCCTGTATACATTTGTGAGGGCCCTCCTCTAAACATTTGGGGGTGAAACCACTGCTATTTGGCAGTGGTCCTTTTTTCCCTGATATTTTTGGGACTCATAGTTAGCTTGGCTTTTGGCATCAACATGCAAATGCTGATATGTAATGAAAACCCAAAATGCAAAAAAAGACCGTTCTTAAGGGACAGGGACGTGGGCATGGACGTGGTGTTGTCAGTGGAGCGTGACAAGGCAGTTAGTCTGTGACAGGTCAGAAGAAGCCTGATGCATCCCTACGTTTCTGGCAAAATTGGGTGAAACAATATCAACTGTGCTTTCACCAACGCCATTACCGGGAAGGTTCACGTAACAACAGACATGTGGAGAAGTTGTTGTGGACAGTCAGGGATGAGGCATTTCTCTCTCGGCACACTGGGTTAACCTGGTGGAGGGTGGGACAGAGTGACACCCTGGGACATCACACATCCTACCCACGCCAAGAATAGTGGGCCCAACTTCCATCATGGTTTCCATCTCCTCATATACCAGTTTCTGTCTCCCCTCCTTCTCCTCCATACCATTCTGCAGCCCTCAATTCAAATTTTCAGAGGGCCTGCAGGTGTCAGGAAACCTAAGTATGGAGAGGGCTCTGAGGTGGTCCTGTACCATATGTTTGGGAGGGCCATATACATTTGGGGCTGAAACCACTGCCTTAAGAATAAAAGTATAAGCAAAGCCATGGTTGATTCCACTGAAGGTCATCTTTACATTAGGGAGGGCCCTCCTCTATTCATTTGAGAAGGTCCACTTTTATTCATTTGGGAGACCCCCTCTATACTTTTGGGAGGGCCTTCTTCTACACATTTGGGTGGGCACTCCTCTATACTTTTAGGAGGGACCTCCTCAATAACTTGATGGTGTGTTTCAAAAATAATTTGTAATTTATTTATTGGTATACTAATATAGCAACTTTCTTTTATTAACATCAAAGTGTATTAGAATTGATCATGTCAATACTTTGTAATATACCTTAATTTGTGTAAAGCAACATAATTCTTAATGTAGGTTACTAAGCTAATGTGTCCAATCTAAAAGAGGAGAGCAGCCAGCATAAAAGATAACGCTGCTGGAAAAGAGGTCAAAGTGAGTTGAGCTGATCAAGTCATACCCACATATTTCTCCCGAGAAAAGGGAGTGCGGACACATGTCTGCTACTAGTGCATCTCAATGAATTACAATATCATCAAAACGTTAAGTTATTTCAGTAATTTAGAACAAAAAAGTGAAACGCATATATTGTATACAGTCATTACAAACAGCGTGATCTATTTCAGGTGTTTTTCTGTTAATGTTGATGATTATGGCTTGCAGCCAATGAAAACCCAATGGCCATTATCTCACAAAATTAAAGTAGGGAGAATGAATGGTTAAAAACTGTGCTGCTGTATTCTGCAAGACATCAAAGGGTGAATATAATATAGATTTATTATTCAATGCGTTCAGGGCTCCCAGAAACTCGCTGAAACATGGCGAAATTCTTCATTGTAAAATGCTCCAGTTGCCATCTTGTTTGTATATGATGTCTTTTTGGATATTTATTCCTGACAGGTGATTATTTTCTACATTATGCTTATACAGGATTTTGTATTCATTTTTGCAATGTACAGTACTTGTTATTAAAATCATCTCCATTCTGAAGAAAAGAGGTATTTTTATCTGCATTGTTTACAGCTGGTGGCCAGCTTATCTGCGGTGACCAAATATTCACAGAGCTTACAAACTCCTTACAAATGAGCTTGTAAGCGCTGCTCTGTAGCTGGCCAGGATTTCTGGAGCACAGTTTGCTCCTGATACCAGACATCTTCAGTGCTGCTGTGCTCCTCCGATGCTCTTTTATGAAGCACCTTTACTTCTGCAGCATCTGCGAGTGCAAAGTTTGGGTCAGAGGGAAATGTTCCCTGTAACATTCCAGTAAAATTAATATTCAAGTGATTTTATTTTGTTATTTTTCTCTCTAGGATATTATCAATTTCTCATTCCGTACAATAAACATTATTTAATACAGTGAACCTACATAATATTCTTGTCTTTCTTCCAGAGCGATGTTAATGACTGCCTGCGATTTATCTGCCATAACAAAGCCCTGGCCAGTTCAACAGCGGGTTTGTATCATTTATAGTAACATTCCTGCATGTTAATCAGTGTTAAAATATGTATCCTCTGTAGTATCATTAACAACATTAAAGCACCAGTACAGTGTTCTTATTAATTGCACCAATGTAGTGGTTCTTTTAAGGTAAGTCCCTTGCCCTAGTGTTTTACCCACCTTCCACCACCTTCATTCTTTTCCACTGGTGCTTCGGTTGGTCTGCAGCAAAAAAGTGACCTGCCGGTGGCGTATCATGGAGCACGCCGATGGTCACAAATCAGTACATCTGTATGAGAGCCTCAATCATGGCTCTTATAGAGCTTGTGACGTGACTTGTGTCCAGTCAGAAGTTACAGTTGGTCAGTGTGTCAGTTTTTACCAATACAGTTTAGTCAAAGTTTCATCAGATTTTCTCAGATGCAAAGAAAACTGGTGGAGGTTTCTCAAACTTCTAATAATAAACTGTCTGAGAAAATGGACAGCAAATGGATATCTTCAAATTTTTATTTGATTTTTTTCATGAACCCTTGGGGTTGCACTGGCGAGTTTGAGAGTCAGATTGAAGATGAACATGTATCCATGATTTTGTGCAGACCAGTCAGTCTGATGTGAACTGGAGAGGCTACTATCAGAATACAGTGGGATGCAGATCAGGAACAAGACAATGTCAGTAGGTTTTTATGATCAACTTGGATTGGAATCAATAGAGCAAAACAAATGGCTGAGATTATCTCAAATAAAATATAACAAACACCTGGTAAGGAGAGGCTGGGACCAATGTGCTGCCCAGCGACACTTTCCAATGCATCCGGAGATTTCGGTACAAATGTACATAACGGGCGCTATGCCTAGTACAAGGGCACACTTTCTTCTTTGTGTGTGGTGAGGATCATTGGTTGTACAGAAGGTCCTGTTGATGGGTCAACACAATGACTTACAAGCTTAACTATAATGCTAACCTCCCCTTCCCCTGTACCCCCCACACATAGCAACAACAGCTACTCGTGTGCCAAGCTTTCACAGTAACTGTAGTTTTACGTGTGAACAAGTTGAGGCCTGTCTACATGCCTACAGCCTATCTAAATTAGTTTGGCGACACAAACTAATAGATGTGTGCACACTTCCCACCAAGAACATCTGCGAGGCCTGAGCTCATGACTTACGGTTCCTCTTGTCTGGTACAGGAATATTGGGCCAAAGGGGATATTGGTAGATCCAAACAGAGTAGCTGTGTCTTCGATAGATTCAAATGGAGTGGCTACATCTTCGGTGGATTCAAATGGAATATTGTATCATCGGTGGCCAACAATCATCCAGAAAAGATCACCACAGGAATGGGCTCAGCAAGGCATTTCATGCCAGCAACTACCGAGGATGTCTTTGCTATTCAGTTCTCAGTACGTCAGCAAATGCCTGCTCTCCTGATGTGGCATTAACACCCCTCACACACTCAGCAGAGAGCCTCTATCATTTCCAGTATACTCGACAGATGTGTTGAGAGCAGTTCACCGCACGTCTGCACTCTGTGGACCTGGTCCACCCACTGTCCTGTACCTGACCACACAGAGTCTTCTTACCAGCCTGCACAGAGATCCCTCTGGTCACAAGTTAGTGATGGGCGAATCCTAAATTACTCGGAATCGCTTGACTCTAGCGAGTCCGAGCCCAGGACTCGCTACTCGTTGCGAGTCTAGCGAGTCCAATGTTAATGAATGGGGAAGCGAGTAATAGCGAGTAGTGTGCGATTTACAAATCACAGATGTGTCTCGGAAGCTTCAGCCTGAAGCAATCCTAGTTTTGCCATTGATTTGCATTGGACTCGTTTACTGTGCAAGTAATCGCTGGGAAACTCTCACAGATAAGAGTCCTGTCTGCTCTGTGTGCTGGCTGCCGCAGCTCCAGGGTCCTAGAGCCCGCCTGCTGCCTGATGTAGCAGAGCTGAGATTGTTCTCAGTCTGCTCATTCCCTGTGCATAGACATCTATATCTATGCACAGGGGATGTAGCAGAGAGGACATCGCGTTTTGGACTGCGTTGGACGGAAGAGGATTTTTTTAATTAAAGATGGAGTCCCTAATGGCTTTTTTTTTTATTTCTAATAAAAAATTTTCTCTGTGTTGTGTTTTTTTTAAAACAATTTTATAGAAATTCATGGCGGTCATGTCTAATATTTGCGTGACCGCCATAAATTTCGGGCTTAGGGCCAGCTGATAATACAAAGCTGGCCCTAACCTCTTTATTACCCAGCGTGCCACCGCCACCAGGGCCGCTGGAAGAGCGGGGTTCAGCGCCAGAGGATGGCGCTTCAATGAACGCGCCATCTTCTGGGGCGGCTGCGGGCTGCAATTTGCAGCGGGGGGTGCCCAGAAAGCTTGGGCATCCCTGCGCTGTGGATTCCAGCCCCCAGCTGCTTAGCTGTACCTGGCTAGACATAGAAATTGCGCGGAGCCCCACGCATTTTTTTTTAATTATTTCATGAATTTCATGAAATAATTAAAAAAAAAATGCGTGGGACTCCGCGCAATTTCTATGTCTAGCCAGGTACAGCTAAGCAGCTGGGGGCTGGAATCCGCAGCGCAGGGAGGCCCAAGCTTTCTGGACACCCCCCGCTGCAAATTGCAGCCCGCAGCCGCCCCAGAAGATGGCGCGTTCATTGAAGCACCATCCTCTGGCGCTGAACCCCGCTCTTCCAGCGGCCCTGGTGGCGGTGGCACGCTGGGTAATAAAGGGGTTAATACCAGCTTTGTTATACAAGCTGGTATTAAGCCCGAGATTCTTAATGTCAGGCCACGTTTGACCCAGCCACTAAGAATCTCCAATAAAGGGTTAAAAAAACACAACACAGAGAAAATATTTTATTTGAAATAAAAAAAAAAGCCATTAGGGACTCCATCTTTAATTAAAAAAATCCTCTTCTGTCCGACGCAGTCCAAAACGCGATGTCCTCTCTGCTACATCCCCTGTGCATAGATATAGATGTCTATGCACAGGGAATGAGCAGACTGAGAACAATCTCAGCACTGCTACATCATCTCTGTGAGCAGGCGGGCACTAGGACCCTGGAGCTGCGGCAGCCTGCACAGAGAAGACAGCTGGACTCGGCTTGCAAAGTAACAGCAGTTACTTTGCGAGTTTCCCTGCTATCACTGGCACAGTAGCCGAGTCTAATGCAAGACAATGGCAATCCTAGTTTTGTCAGCGTTTGCCATTGATTTGCATTGGACTCGTGCGAGTAAACGCTGGGAAACTCGCAGAGTACCGAGTCCTGCGAGTCCCTTACTACTCGCCGAGTAACGAGTCCTAGCGAGTAGATTCGCCCATCCCTATCACAAGTCCACAGGAATACAATGACATGTGAAAAGCCATATAGACTATAATGGGTACAAGTACTATCTGCAAAAACATGTATAACAGTTGTGTGTGAAGAACCGAAATCTGGATGAGCCCTATTGGGCTCCCTCAGTGACAGTTTTACTTTATGCCAAAAATGTATATATATTAGGAAGGTGCCAAAAAGCTAAATTTATTTTCTATAATTTGGACACAGGAACGGACATACCATAGGTGCAACCTGTGCAGCCACAGGGGCCCAAGAGGTAAAGGAGCCTACTGTCACCTCCAAAGTAGGGGATTGTGCCTTATGATGAGCTAATAGACTTCAAAGGGCCCAAAAACTGATTTTTCACAGGGGACCTTTTCTGTCTAACTCTACTTCTGTTTGGACAGCATATTATGAAAACAGATACATTTTTTGTATGTTTGCTACTTGTAGACACTATAAAACAAATACATAAAATGAACCGTTTTCTAATGATACAGATGACATGGAAGCAGAGGAAGTGCTGGGCCTCAAGCCAGGAAGACAGGATTCCTGGAAAAAAGATAATGATGGTTTCCCTTGACCTTATAAACCAGCCAAGTAATTTGGATAATTGCAACCATCATTTTAGCTTTTCTACATTATTAGATTCCATGTGCCCTTAGTTTAGTTAGAAAATTTATAAATAGAGGGGTCACTACATGTAAACAGTAAAAATACTTTTGTGATAGTAATATGTGGTTACCGTAGTTTTACTTACAGAGCATTGCTCCTTAAAAAAATAAAATAAAAACAAAATATCTTTAAAAAAGCTCAATTTTTAAACCGCCCTCATGCACGAGGTGCTTTATCTTCTTAATGACTTGTGCATACATTTTTGACACAGATCAATACAAGAGTTATGGAGCAAGCTTAGTATCTGAGCCCGCTTCATTCATAACAGATCCTAGCTGGATTACATCAAGTATCTACCTATAACAGCAACCAGAGCTAGTTCTGATCGATGCTCCTATTGCTGCTTCCCCTCTACGCCTAATGGAGTACCATAGCAGCCAAGGTTCTGCTTAAGGCCCCATGGCTGCCTTATTAGTCCTCCTATGAAGCCTAGCATGAATTTCCTCTGAGAACATCAATAACACTATACTGTATACTGCAATACCTTTGTATAGGAGTATATAGTAAAGGTGATCAAAGAATCACTGATACAATTCTGGAGGACAGGGTCATGACTGCGAACATCATGTAGTGGTCTGCCATCATCAGGCAATATTCACAACTAATCATGAGGTAGTCCACCGTTAACACTTCCAGCGGCTCAGACATCCTTATTACTTGCGTGGTTGACCTCTGTTCTGTATGCTAGGTCAACTTTCACTGCCAGCACTGCCAACAAACTTCATCCACCACCTGATGTATTTGGGGTCAATAAACGAGCCGCTGTATCTACTGGAAGGTCCTTTCTTCCCAAAAAGTGTGTGCAACACCCGGCAGGGCCATGGGGTACTTAGTAACCTGGGGTGTGGTGGTTAGGGAGGTCACGATGGTGGTGACGCGGCTTCGTGGCCCTGGGCGTGCAGTAAAAGGGAGGGGGATTGTATTTATAAAGGATAAGTTTGTGACACCACTGCTGTAGGACCACTGGGGCAGATGCAGCTGGAATGGTTCTGCTCCCCACAGGTAGAGTGGGGCCCCAGGGCTTGTAGTAAAGTGTATTGAGATGGTGATGGGGTTTGTGTAGTGAGGCCAGAGGGCATGGATAATAACTGGAGGAAACCAGGGTTGCAGTTCTTTTTACCTTTACTTGTCAATCACTCAAGTCTACCCATCCGGGTACTGTGCTACTCCAATACGCAGCCAGGTTAGTCCTGAGGCGATTAGGGTTGCTCTTCCAATACACCACTCTAAAGCCTGTCCGCACAGTCTCACCACGCTGGCTATCCTCCTCTCCCGCCTTTGTCTTCTTGGGCCTTGTCATGCGATGCTCAGTTCCCTGGCCCTAGGTCTGGCCATTTTCTAAGCGAGTATCCACGGTTTGTAGCCACTGTTCCTGCAAATATAGTGGCCTCCAATTTTTCTGGTTGAGGTGTGCAGCACTCTCACCAGTTCGGAGCCGGTCCCCTTCTGTGACCCAGTCCCTCCACTCACCAGTGACTGGCAGTGGATTCGGGCGATATATCCAAAGAAGAAAAGGACAGCGCCACAACTTTTTGATGGTGCAAAAACATTTTTTGTGTTTATTCCATGGTCATGATGAAGCAACGTTTCGACCACTCCTGTGGTCTTTATCAAGCTTAGAATGTTGCAGCATCTCTGTGGCGACCATCCCATTTGGAATCATCAATTGTCACATTGTTCTGAACTCTCTAAACTCATTGTCCCTAACTCTTTAGGTAACTGTATCCACCTGTACAATGGGACGATTCTCATATTGTTCTAGTCTCAACAAGGCTGCCCTTTCATCTCTGTTGGGCTTTTGACCCAGGGTTATCCACTTTTGCAACTCTGCTAGCTCTGGGTCATCTCTTGGGTGCTCCAACAATCCATTTGGTTGGTATTCTTCTCTTTACTCTAGAGACGCCATGAGTGCTGTAGCAAAGCACCCGAAGTCCGGGGTCCCATCACTCTCCAAACTCTTCATCCACATCCTAGGTTAGTCACTCATGGTTCACTCTGGTTAGTGCATCCTGGTAGGTGTTTTAAGCCTTTGCCTGGCAGGCTATCTTATATCAGTATTTGTAAGACAAGAAAGGGGGGTGGGAGCATATGTGAAGGAAGTTTAAACAAGGGAAATTTGTTGGAAGGGGCCATGTGGCCAATCACCATAGGTGGTTGTGCACACCCTGCACAACTGCGGTGTATCACCTCAGTGTTATGCTTCCTCCTTGGAGGTGTTTGCAGGGACAGCTGGCAGTATCCACAGAGCCTGGAGATCTATGCTGCGGTCATGTGACCAAACCAGAAATACATCATTACAGGTATTTCAGCGGTGAATGCAAGATTCTTCCAGCAGGTCCTGTGGTTTAGGAACGATGTTTGAAGATTCTCCTCCTGCCCGGAGCTGCTCCTGCCGGTATTACCCGAAGGTATGTATAATGGAGACAGCAATTTAACAGTCTGTGGAGCGCTATTTTCATCTCCCTGACTCTTCCTGATCCTAGCGCTCCACAGACCGTTAAATTGCTGTCTCCATTATACCAGTATTTGGACATTCTTGCAACCCATAGCTGCTCAAGAGCCCCTAACTTTGCATGAATGAGATTAGAAAGGTAGCTGCCGTTTATGACCCTTATGAAGGTCTGAATGTCCATCAAAATGCATTGGTTAATGTGAGCCAAGCAGGACAGCATAGCGATTACTGCAGCTAATATCACACTCTCATCATATGACATCACACTCCACCAACTGTGCATCCTCTGGGTTGCCATGAATGCCACTGGCTGGGGTGCCCTGCGCGACCTGGCGCACTATCGCTATTACCATCCTGCATGTACTAGGATCAGTCCACGGGTAACCAATCAACTAACTCCGGATTGGGAGAAAGAGCATTAAAGTAAATCTCCTTGAACTACATTCAAAATCTCAAACATGATTGTCCCTTTACTCCTTCATCCCCTTACACATGACATTAGAGAGTTCACTGTAAATTTGTCCCTGTTATTAGCCCTGAGGTCATTATATTCCTTGGATTTTGTAAACTCATCTAAATTCTGGGACTTTCCAGTCTTCGAGACATTCCAGAAATTATCTATATAAACAGTCTATAACCCCCAGCGCCATGTAATAGATCAAAAGACGGCACTGATGCCGGCCCTTTTGTATCTGCCGAGTATAGAAAAAACCTTGGCAGTCTTTTGCCTGGTATCATATCCATGTTACTTCAACCAGGGTAATATTGGGGGATTGTAATGCCTACTAAGATTATTCATTCAAATGGAAAGGGGAAAGGAAGGCCGCTCCACCGCCCATTAACCTCCTGGACTCCTGCACCTCCTGTGGCAGCTTTGACAACTGCCCAGGAAACGATGTGAAGTAGAAACCACCGGCGCTTGTCTTCTTAAAATTCTTTTCTTTATTATTTTTTGAAAATTATAAAATCATTCAGCGTGCTAGCTGAGCGCTAAGGAAGGTGTTCTTCTGAAACGCGTCTAGCGCTCAGCTAGCATGCTGAATGATTTTATAATTTTCAAAAAATAATAAAGAAAAGAATTTTAAGAAGACAAGCGCCGGTGGTTTCTACTTCACACTACTAAGATTATAACACCTCTTTTATTTCATTTTCTCATGTATTTTCCAGTGATAACAACCAGAATACAGGTGAATTAGAAATTAAAATGCAAAGATTATATTTCATGTATATTTTATGAGGAACTGTGGCAGAAATATGAAGCTGGATATATTTTTTTCTTTTATCGGAAAATATTTTACGTGGCGCTCTAAAGCGCCACGTAAAAGCAGGAATACGCGGCTATTACGCCAGGTGTGACTGTAGACTAACTTTATTCTATTGTTCATGTGATTTGGGTCATTTCAAATTTATATATATTTTTTGCAAATTGCCTCTTTAAAGAGGACTTGAACTTTAGCACCACCTATTGGTACTAGCGATTCTAAATGGCAATATTGACCCTTTAATGAGCTTTATCACGTGACCAAGGACATAAGCCAAATCATATTCTCAATTTGCAGACACAGTGTTTTGGAGTGTTTGCCCCTCGTCATTGCAAAGTGCGAGATATGATTTTTTTATGGTTTACGACTTTTGCACAATAAACAATAAAACAGTTTAAAAATATTACACAGATTTGAATGTTGCTGCTCCAAATTTTTCTTTTTTTGATGATTGAGCTCTATAAGGGATTGTTTATTTTTTAGATTTTCAATCTCTTTTACTGATAACTGAAAAGATCAAAAGCAGCAATTCTGCCCATTGTGAGGCTCCCGGGGGGCAGGGGTGCAAAGATATGTTAACAGAAGGATACTGTGACACGAGTCACTACAGAAATAGCGAAGTCTCAGAGGTGAAGAAATAGACAACACTAATAGAAAGTAAATATAATAATATTACTTACTGGAAGTAAAGGGAGGTCAAAATGGTCCAGGAATTAGCGCAGTAACAGCAAGGGGCAATCAGAGACGAAGTTCAATTCACAAGCCAAAGTCAGGAAAACCAGGAGGACAAAACATAACACAGGGGACAGGCAATAAGAATAGTCAGGTCACAGGTAAATGGTCAAAGTCAGGTTAGGGAATAAAGTCAGACTGAGTCAGGCACAGAGCACAGGAAGATAAAACCTACACAGACTAAAGCAAGTGTACAACTGACACTGAATGAAGGGGCAAGCTTGCTTAAGTAGAGGCTCGATTAGGGAAAAGTGAGGACAGGTGATTGCAACACAGACTGAGAGCTTCCATAACCATAGTAATAAACAAGGGCAGAGTGGAGATCATGACACACAATAGTAAAAAAACAGGGGCAGAGTGGAGATCGTGGCAGATACCCTAAATGATTAGCTGCCACTGCTCCAGAAGGAAACCCCTTGTAGCATCATTTAAGTGGATGTTGAGGTTAATTTCACAAAACTGCATCAAATTGATTTGTCAGAGTTAGACGTGTGCTCTAAATTTCTATGTTCTTATGATGTCAACATTATAAAAAAAAATACCATTATTTTGCTGTTATGTATTTTTTATGAGAAAAAAGCTTTGAAAACTACTAACCAATTACATTTGCTACTTTTAGATAGCTGAACTTGTTGCTACAGAATTTTATGACCAAGGAGATAAGGAAAGACGGGAACTAAAAATTGAGCCAACTGTAAGTACAATGATCATTGCATTGGGTATATGGCTACTTAAAACAAGTGATTTACAAAGCTTTGCGCTCCTTTATTTATGGTAATTTTTATCTGCTCATTGTCAGACTATGGTGCCATGGGCCCAACAGTAACTTTGATTGTAAGTGCTCAAAGCTCAGCTACATGCAAATATTGTCTTACCCTTGGTTCACAATTTTACCTATGCTTCTATACAATAAACTAGGTAATTTGTTAAATGGGCTATATGGTGCTGCCATTGCCTGTACATAGTGAATGAAGTGTATGGTGGCCTACTTCTGTATAGAAAAACTGCACTCTGAAACGCAAACATTGACTATAAGAACTTAGACATGCATTACTGCTAAGGAAATACATTTAAAAATTTAGATACTTATCTCCTAAAAAAGGCCAGTGTTATGTACGCCAAGCAGCCAATGCAAGGCGCATCTCTCTGCTGGGTCCCCACCTAATGCCTCTATTAGCTAATAGAAAATGTAAAAACACCATAAGATGGTGGGAAGGAGTGATCAATCAGAAGGCATGATTCCATAATCTAAAATGAAAAAAAGGACGTCACTTCCCAACAAACAAGTGTGAACAGGTGCATGTTTTATGTTCAGTATGCTTAGTATGTTCACACTTGTTTGTTGGAATGTGGGTCAGTTTTTCATTTTACTATAGGAGCCAGAAGCCAGAACATGCCTGCTTATAATCTAGTGTTAACATAGATGAGGATGTAGTAACCTTACTTAACTGACTATATGTTAGCCACAATGGTGAGCCTGAGCAAGGTGCTTCTTTAGCATTGGGTTTCTTGTGGGACCATCATGAAAGTCAAGTGAATTTAAAAGCCACAATATAATATTATTTATAAGAATTGTAAAGGTGTTAGTGACTTTTCTCGTCAATAAAAGCTTGAAATTCCTTCAGTCCACCATCAGGTGGCAGCATTAACAAAGTCTTTGTGCCTTTGAATAGAACCATATAATTTAATGAATTTTGTGTGATTTCAGGATCTGATGAATAGAGAGAAGAAAGATAAAATACCCAGCATGCAGGTTGGATTTATTGATGCAATTTGCTTAGAGCTCTATCAGGTGGGTATAAATAAAGAATGCTTCTCTAAGTGCAATGTCCTCTGTTCACACCATGTTCTGGTTATATAGTGCGTAATCAGAAAAAGATGGCTTACACACTGGTAGAGTGTTTGAGGTGTAGGGATCCAGCAGATCCTTTGTCCAATATGATCAAGATTAACTCTGCACACTCGTTTGTTCCTTTGCAAACTCAACTAGTCTCCTGCTTGTATCTGCCAGCACTCCCATCACTTGGCCACAGCACAGCACTGCTGGCATACACAAGCAGGAGACCAGTTGAGTAATTGCTCTTCGCTAATCTACCTAAGGCGGCCGTCACACGCACAGATATCTATAGCGATATTGTAAGCGATCACGTGCACGCGCAATCGCTTACAATATCGCTCACATCGCTGGTGAGCTGTCACACAGACAGACTCACCAGCGATGTGGAGCCGCGATCTCGCTGGTTACTATGGTACACATCAGGTTACTAGGCGCCGCGCGTCGCTTAGTTACCCGACGTGTACCATAGTTACCATCTCCCAGCATAGGCTCTGCTGCTGGGAGATCGTTCATCGTGGTGTTATACACCACGATGAAGGAGATCGTGAAATCGTTCATCGCTAGATCTGAGAACCGGACCTCAGATCAGCGATGTCACGATCAAGCGATTTCACATCGTGAATCGCTTGATTACATGCATCGATTTTAAGCCCGATATCGCTTAAGCGATCAAAAAGTAGATCGCTTAAACGATATCGGGCAAGAAATCGTTCCGTGTGACGGCCGCCTAAGGCTGCTTTCACATTGCGATTTTGTTAAAGGGATCCTGTCACCTCCAAAACGCCTCCTAAGCTAGCAAAAAATGTCCCTGCAGCATCCCATCACTAATCTCACACTCCTTTTGTCTCCTAAAAGCATCCTGTGAAAGTGCATAAAAACGTTTTAATACTCACTCATTAGAGATTATAATTAGCAGTGACTATTCTTTAGTCACCAAGGAGGGCTGTTTTGCAGCTCCAGGATCCACCCTGTCTCTGTGTGTTCTGCTGTGATGTGCAGGCATTGCCCTCCCCCCTCTCTATCACTCACAGAATGCAAATCATTAGTCCTGCCTTCAGTTTCAGTTTCACTTAAACACAGACAGAGGGCTGGATCCTGGAGCTGCAAAAGAATACCCCCTGGTGACTAAAGAATATGGCCACTGCTAATTATAATCACTAATGAGTGAGTATTAAAACGTTTTTCTCCACTTTCGCAGGATGCTTTTAGGAGACAAAAGAAGTGTGAGATTAGTGATAGGATGGTGCAGGGACATGTTTTGATAGCTTAGGAGGCGTTTTGGAGGTGACAGGATCCCTTTAAAACCGATGCTGTCCGATGAAAATCGGACAGCATCGGATGCACTAAATCGGATGTCATCGGTCCGATTTTCTAACGGATCTTGTTGATCGGATCCAATAGAAAATCGGACCGATGGCATCCGATTTTGTCCGATTTTCTATCGGATCCGATTTAAATGGCAGTGGTCTGGGATTTGGAGCATGCTCAATACAAATTTTGGGATCCGATTTTCCATCTGATCTGATTCCCATAGACTACCATTTTATTTTAATCAGAATGAATCGAATCCGATTTGATCCGATTTTGCACTCGGAAACCAAAATCGCAGCAGTCTACGATTTTGACTACTGAAAAAAATCGGGCAGAATCGGATCAGAGGCAAATCGGATGCCATTAAGTGCAAATCCGATCCGATCCCCATTGGAGAACATGGGGGCTAATTCGGATCCGATGCTGTCCGATTTTCTTCGGACAGCATCGGATTTAACAAAATCGCAATGTGAAAGTCTGGAACCTAGGGAAATAGTGGCGGCTGAACCATAGCCCGATTCCTTTGGACTCGGACAACATTGAGACCACTATAGAGGTCTAGAAAAGCCTCATATGTATCTGAAAGCGAAAGCATCACTACACTGGGACTATGCCCTCGTGACACACACTCCAGCTCCAGAGAAAACTACCGCCAGAGGGTCTCAGATTAACACTACGAGAGTCCAGGAACCTTACCAATACTAGCGACTGTATGATAAAGGCATTCGATGTGTCGGCCGAAACGTCCTTCTGTCACAACTACTTCTATCCCAAATAGGCACAAGTCAATAAATTTTCACTTTTTTGCAAAGGAACAAATGAGTGTGCAGTGTTTATCTTGATCACACAGGTTATATACTGGTCAAAAACTAATTGTCATGAATGTTAAACTTCTAGACACAATGTATACAAATGTACGATATACTCTTGCAAAACTAATATTTCTGGTGCAGCATAAATTTTTATAAGGATCACATTGTGTTAAAAGCGTAATTGTTAGTGTTCTTGATTCAGTTACATAGAGCTAAATGAAGACAAAGCCAAGAGATATGACAAAAGGATATTTTTCACCATGTATTGGGCACGCTATAGACTAAGCATAAATCTGTCTCATGAACGCAGCCTTTCCTTTCTTTTGCATAATTTCTGTAAATTCTTTAGACAGATGTACTGACCTCAATCATAGGAATTAAGTAACTTATGGGTTTTTTTTGTAGTATGTAACAACGCGGTCATACAATGTTTCATGAGGTGGATACAATGGAAAAAGGGATAAATTAGTCATGACAGGCAAAGTCAATCAAGGGATCTAGACTGACCCATACATTGTGGGTCCCTAGCTGACCCTGTTCCAAGACGTACCTCTGAAGGTGAGGATTTCTAGGCTGCAACCCTTGCCCTGCTCCTAACTAGCCCTAGGCCAAAACCCCCTCATCCACTCAGGGACCAAGATAAGCACAGCAACTCCCACACATGATAGCTATCTCCAGGAAAGCTGGAGGACAGTTTCTGTAGTGACTGCAACAGCATCCACACAGCTCACAGTCATGCACAGAATGAACTCTATCAGCAACATCAAGTACTGGGGCATGGGACTACTTAAAGGCTGGGGGAGTGGTCAACCACATCACTTGAAACACACAGCAGCTAATACTGCAGAGCCAAAGCAATTCATACTGCAGAGCCACAGCAACAGAAATTAACCTTTAAAGTACAATAGGAAATTTACTCCCAATTAACTCCTTGCCCTGCAAAGTAGTTCTCAGAGACTGCATCAGTCTACACGTGACACAATGGGGCTGATTCATCAAGATGTTTATGCCAGAAATCTGGCATAAAAACCCTAAGAAGAAGCTATATTCTTGGTCAACTTGCCAGTTGTGCAAAAATATTGCAATTTTTTGCATTTAATACACCAGTTCCAACCAGTTACGCCAATATGAGTATAGCATGGGTGAGGCAGTGCATGGTCACATCCGCCCATCAAATGTATCATAAGTTACAGCTGGTGCATATCACAAGTTACTCCCCCAGATGGTGAACATTTCTGGCATATCACACCTGATTCATTAAGTAATGATCACCATTAAATGAGTCAGAACAGTCATAGGTGAACCTAGCCTCTCTGCTGCCTGAGGCGAACTACAAAATGGCGCCCCCCCCCCCCCCCCAACTCGAGAATGTCAGCGCCATCACACGCACATAGAAGAACCACACAGAAGAATCCAGAACAAGGGTCATTAATGGCAATGGCGGCTTGGCACAAGCTACAGACACACAATGATGGCGGCAGAGCGGTGCTCCTGTAGCTGACATCCTTATAGCACAGGGGGCAGCACTGGTTGACAATCTATTATCTCTGGCACATGCCTACAAAACTCTGGGCAGCTCCAATGTAGCGCTGCCTGGCACTGACTAGTCAGACATGTCCATCATACTGCACCGTCAACACACCACAGGTAAGAACCTGCAGTCTAAGCATCAACAAGCCGCCACAGCACTAAGCTGGTAAAATTTCCCAACAGACCATGCCTCTTCTCTGAATACTTAGCGAATCACAAGTGCTGCACATGGGGCTGTCCAGAGTTAACAGCAGGTGCCGAACAAGTGGGTTAAGGAAGGGATGTGGGAGCGGGAAGGTGGACGAGCAGCACCGACCAACCGCCGCTCGGGAAAACATGGCTGGATGCCTGTATGTACCGAGGGCGGCACTGGTCATGGTGTGTAAGATATGGCCAATCTGTCCTGCAGCAGAGGGACAATGCATCCTGCACCAGGGGCATACATAAAAATCATGGGGCCCCATAGCAGAGGTTCCCCCCCCAAAAAAAAAAGAACAGAATATTTGTCTGGGTCACATATGTAAAAATTTCACAACTCTGCAGCCCTTACAAAGTAATTTTTCTCTTATTGAAGCCCCTTGGTTCCTCTTTCATTACCCCCATAAAGTATAATACCAACAAAAGTACCCCACAAACACTGTAGGATTCCCCCCCCCCCCACACAGCGAATTCCTCTACAGGACCCCATGGTATAATGCCCCTCCCCCCAAAGTCCTTCATATATTATAATGCTTCCCTATAGCCCCCTATATGTTATAATGCACCATTCATAGCCCTCCGTATAGTATAATGAACTCCATAGACCTTCATACACCATAAAGCACTGCCAATATACATGACAGCACCCCCACATACATGACAACACCCCCATATACATGACAGCACCCCATAATCCTCCTATATTATAATGCAGATTGTCACTGTTTAAAATAATGAAAGGATACTCTTCATCTCCTCTCTCCTTGCAACCCCTTGCACCTTCTCTCTCCTCGCACCCCCCTCTATTCGCAGCTCCCTTCACATCCTGTCTCCTCACACCCCCCTCCATTCGCAGCTCCTCCCTCTTCACAGCTCCCCTCTCCTCGCACCTCCTCTTTACTCGCATCCCCTCTCTCCTTGCAGCTCCTCTCTCCTCGCACCCCCTCTCCTTCCAGCTCCTTGCACCCCCTCTCTCCTTCAGCTCCTCTCCCCCTCTCTCCTTCCAGCTCCTCTCCCCTTGCAGCTCCTAATCGCACCCCCTCTCTCCTTCCAGCTCCTCTCTCTTCCTTGCTCCCCGCACCCCCTCTCTCCTTCCAGCTCCTCTCTCCTCCTTGTCGCATCCCCTGTCTCCTGCCAGCTCCTCTCTCCTCCTTGCTCCCCGCACCCCCTCTCCCCTTCCAGCTCCTCTCACCCCCTCTCTCCTTCCAGCTCCTCTCTCCTCCTTGTCGCATCCCCTGTCTCCTGCCAGCTCCTCTCTCCTCCTTGCTCCCCGCACCCCCTCTCCCCTTCCAGCTCCTCTCACCCCCTCTCCTTCCAGCTCCTCTCTCCTCCTTGTCGCATCCCCTGTCTCCTGCCAGCTCCTCTCTCCTCCTTGCTCCCCGCACCCCCTCTCCCCTTCCAGCTCCTCTCAACCCCTCTCTCCTTCCAGCTCCTCTCTCCTCCTTGTCGCATCCCCTGTCTCCTGCCAGCTCCTCTCTCCTCCTTGCTCCCCGCAACCCCTCTCCCCTTCCAGCTCCTCTCACCCCCTCTCCTTCCAGCTCCTCTCTCCTCCTTGTCGCATCCCCTGTCTCCTGCCAGCTCCTCTCTCCTCCTTGCTCCCCGCACCCCCTCTCCCCTTCCAGCTCCTCTCACCCCCTCTCCTTCCAGCTCCTCTCTCCTCCTTGTCGCATCCCCTGTCTCCTGCCAGCTCCTCTCTCCTCCTTGCTCCCCGCACCCCCTCTCCCCTTCCAGCTCCTCTCCCCTCCTCTTTCCTTGCAGCTCCTAATCGCACCCACTCTCCCCTTCCAGCTCCTCTCACCCCCTCTCTCTCCTGGCACCCCCTCTCTTCTCAGACTCCTCTAATTGAATCCCTCTCCCCTCCTCGCAGCTCCTAATCGCACCCACTCTCCCCTTCCAGCTCCTCTCACCCCCTCTCTCTCCTGGCACCCCCTCTCTTCTCAGACTCCTCTAATTGCATCCCTCTCCCCTCCTCGCAGCTCCTAATTGCACCCTCTCTCTCCTGCCAGTCCTAGCTCCTCGCTCCTCTGCTCTCCTCTCACCTCCTTCTTTTCACATCCCCTCTGAACTTCCAGCAACTCGCTCCTCCGCTCCCCTCGCAGCTCTGGCCTCTTCCAGCATTTGTCCCGCGCTCTGCCCTGCGGGACGCTGACTGATGACGTCACCGCCCTCTCCGTGCAGAGCAGAGCTGCAGGGGGCGGGACATTTGAAAGCAGGCAGCGGTCGGCGTGCTGCACTGCCTTAGTACATATCGCGGGCGGCGGCAGGGGCCGCGGCTCCCATGCCAGTAACTATCTGCAGGGAGCCTGCCACCTTGCCGCCCCCTGTATAGCGCCGCCTGAGCAAACACTTCATGTTGGCTCATGGTTGATGCGGCCCTGAGAACAGTGCACTCCAGTGAGCACTTTATTAAGGCTACATTCACATTATCATTTTTTGGTCAGTTTTTCACATCAATTTTTGTACGCCAAAATCAGGAGGGGATGAAGAATACAAAATACAGAAGTGGTGACTTCTTTCTATTATACATGTCCTCTGATTGTTCCACTCCTGGTTTGGCTTGTAAATACTGATGTAAAAGATTGACCAAATACTCAACATGTGAACGTGGCCTCATAGAAATACATTGCCACTTCTGTAGTTTTCATCCCCTCCTGGTTCTGCCTTAAAAAACTGATGTGAAAAACTGACCAAAAACTGAACATGAGGGGTATTGTAGTTTTTCATACACATACACAGATCCTGAAGAGTATCTATGGCTATGGGACATTACATCCATGCAGGTCCTAGGGGTCTTTTCTTGCCAAAGTAATTTCTTTATTTCAGTGCCAGTTAGTGGAGCTCTACGAATCTGGTCCTGGCTTTATAGACTTTTCGGGGCAAGGACATGTTTCTAAGAGAACATGCTCTAAAATGTGATAAAATGGTTAAATAACAGTGGATAACACCATAACTTAGACTGCCTGTAGGTTGGGGCTACACAGCAAATAAACCCACAACACCTGATGTTCAGCCAAAGATGCACTGCATAGTGCATGTGAATGAGGTCCCACTGTGATCCACATGATCTCTCAAGCATGACAGGCAAGTGTCTAGCCCCAGGCCCTGTGGTACTCGGGTATCAGGCTCGGTGGATGCTTCCCACGGGGGATGTCACGGGTGGCAGCGCCTGAGCCCGTGGCCTGGGTGACACTTCAATAAGGGGTTATTTACAGAGGATAAGAGTTTGTCATGTGACACCACCTGTAGTACCTGGTGATGGGTCACCAGCACCGCCACAGTCCTCCGGAGGTCGATGGTAATGTGGCTGAGATGGCAAGGCTCCCTACAGGTACAGCTGGGCCTCCAGGGCAGCGTTCCTGACAATAAGCAGGTTGATGGAGATAACCACACTGAGGCAAAGTCACTTTCTCCCGGGTACTTTACTGTAAACGTTCAGTAGCAAATACAGAGTCCAAAGTTCAGCATCAGTTGCTAAAGTAACAGGTAGCTCTACAGGTGGCTGCAAGTGGATCCCAGGTGGTATGGTGGGACCCGTGGTGTACCTTAGTTGACAAACCCGTGTCCTTTCTTCCCCGCCTAGGATGAGTCTATACCCAATGGCTCTGTGTAGGTAGTGTTGGGGCTCCACTCCCTCGTGGTGAGGAAGCAGGCAGACCGCTCCATCTGGCAGGGTGGTGTGGCTGTTAAACAAACCACAACAGCCAGTTGCCGACTGAAAAAAGATAGACCTTGGCTGGATCCTTGGGCCCGGCGTTCCCGTGGTGGACTGGAGAATCCCCTGGAGTATGGTCGCTCCACGCTGGGCCCTCCCTTTCTCTCTAGGGCCTCGACTCCGCACATTGGGCGCCCTCTTCCAGGATCTCCTCAAGACCCTCTTTCTCCTTTCCTCCAGATCAGCGTTAAGCCGTCCGGGTAATCCTTCCGCCTCATTCCACACTCTTTTCCAACTCTCTCGACTCCTCTCCTCCTCTGTCTAGCCACTCTTTGTTCCCCCTAGAGGTGAATATATCTCCTTCCCGGGTAACCTCCCACCATTCTGCTAATGTGGGAGTGCAGGAATGGGGCCCACCCACCTACCTAGGTTCCACTTGCAGCTGCGGACTTACACCTCTTTTACGGGTGCAATACCCCACTGTGACGCCTGACTATGTGGGGCACCACACAAGTAACAAGTGATTTGGATTTTTTGCTACTTGTTTTTCAAAGTTGTGGTCTTTTAAGGGTCACAATTCACCTCATTCACTTGCACTATGCTGTGATGTAGCAGCGGCGTATCGTTTGCAGCTTAATCTTATAACGAACTATGATGTAGCAGCAGCAGTGACCTTTGGTAGCACAACCTGTATCATGGTCAAAATCACAATGTGGACCCATTCCTAATGGAGTAAGTATGAATAGGCCCATATTTTACTTGATTTCAGGACATTTAAAAGGGTAAATAACAGAACCCAATGAACAGTGTTTCACTCACACTCCAATTTAAAGGGAACCTGTAAGGTCATTTATGTCCCAAAAACCTATCACAACCTGTCCCTGCAGCTCCCTACTACATCCGTAATCATCCCTGTCTGACCTACATGTGTAGTATAAAGGTTGAAAAAATGCTTTTTATAACTTACATTTTCCCCCCAGTTATGAGGCATCGTCTAGACGTGTGGGCATTCTCAACAGGTCCATGTGCCCCCTTGCTCCGTGGTATCACACCCGATAACCCAATTCTCTTGCGTGCTCCCAGCTTTTGAAATGCATGGTTTCCTTCCTGGTATAATAATAATATTTATTCATTTATATAGCGCTATTAACCCATTACTTGCCAAATTAGCAATTTTCAGCCTCGAAAATAGGTGTTTTGAAGGCTCTCTGGGTGAAGAATATTCAATTAAAAATGACAATGACATGATATCCTGTTTTGAAAACATTAATTTTACAAACAACACAAAAAATTGAACCTAATTATAAAATCTTACTTGCTAGAAGCAAAAGATTAAGCGTCCCAAAAAAAGGACATTGGTAGATAATGGGTTAATTCCATAACACTTTACATACATCAGTAATGCTGTCTCCATTGAGGTTCACAATCTAAACATCCCATTAGTATGTCTTTCCATTGTGGGAGAAAACTGGAGTGCTCAAAGGAAACCCATGCAAACACGGGGAGAACATAGAAACTCCTTGCAGATGTTGTCGTTGGTGGGAATTGAACCCAGGACCTCAGGACCTCAGCGCTGCAAGGCTGTGACTGAGCTACCGTGCCGGTATGGTATGACGCAGGGACTGTGTCATTTCCAGTCCTGCGCAGTGGGGGGTTGTATTGGGCGAATCGGTCTTGCGCTCTGCGCATTCTGAAGCCGACAAGTGCACCCAATTACACCCCCACAAAGCACCGGAAATGATGCGACCGCACGTCATTCCAGGAAGGAAACCATGGATTTCAAATGCCAGGATAACGCAAGGGAATTAGGATATGAAGCCCACCGGGGTGTGATAACCACGGAGCGAAGGGGGACATAGACCCAGAATGAACACCCGCACATCTAGACGACATTTTCTCCTCATCGATGATGGTGGGGGGAAAAAAAATTAAGCTATAAAGAGCATTTTTACAACCATTATATTACACATTGAGGTCAGACAGGGATGGTTAGGGATGTAGTAGGAAGCTGCAGGGTCAGGTAGTGATAGGTTTGGGTACATAAACTAGCTGACAGGTTCCCTTTAATTTAATACAACTTTCCTTATGACTAAGGATCCATTGACCATTGTGACTTATTTATTCTTGTAGGCCTTAGCGGAGGTGTCTGAATCCTGCTACCCACTACTGGAGGGCTGCCTGAGGAACAAACAGATGTGGCAATTACTAGCAGAACAGCAGGAGAGGAGCCTGTTGAATGGAGAAAGCAGCCAGCCAAAAACGAACTGTGACATAGAATAAGACACACCAACAGTATCGTAGAGTCTTGTGGTACAAAATAGTATTACACTGTTTGGAAACCAAAATATATATTTTGCCACTGTTATATTTATTAATTTCACATTTTCGTTTAAGGAAATAAGAACATGTAAATGGAATATTTTCTAAAGAAGCAATATATTTTCTGAAGTGTGTGACATTACATTTACCCACTGGAGGCTCTCGGGTTTGATTCCTTTTTATATTGACCAGTGCCTTAATGCATAGGAAACCTTTCTAATATAACTCAGCACAGTAAAGAGTAACTAGAGCCTTTTGCTGTATACCTTTTTCACATACTGGATCAACTTGGGCTGATACCGAAAAACAAATGTAACACAAAATATTGTGATTTGTTGGCGATGTCACCGACATCAAGTTATTGTCACAACTCGCACATTGAGTTTTCACTTGTCTTTGAAGAACCTAGTTTTAAATATCCTGTTTTCTAATGTAACAATATAGCACGGATTGATTTACATGGCTACTAATTTTCATAACAACTGTAGGATATAAAATCAAGATAAGTCACATTGGAGCTCAGTGTCTGAATAAAGCAAAATTCTGATGTGTAAATGTAGATACACTTTACAGAACTTCAATTCAAACTCCTTATTTATATCTCAGAAGGAGCTTTCCTAGAATAGACCTTATGATATATTTCATCATGTGACATCACTACTGTTTGAATGGGTTATGACATCACTGCTCACAAGGACATGTAAAACACTCTTGATTAATTAATGCTTACTATGTGATAAAGACAGTAATAATAGTACGTTACTTCACTTACACTCTTACTTGTGTGTATTGCTTATATTAGACTTAAAAGAGTTTTCTGATTTTATTTCCAAATGGTTTACATACACCAAGATAAGTCACTTACTAATGTAGTGTCTGTAGCTGGACATGCCTGAGTATATACCCAGTCTTAAGTCCGGCCATGACCAGGCTCCTGGTATGTATACCCTGCTTATGTCATGTGCCATACTCTGAACTTGTGAGTATATCACCCTGTTGTACATGATGTCACACGTCACTTGCCTCTTATGTTCAATGCTTCCTGACTCCCCCTGCTTCCGCTCTGTTTTTGGGTTGAATGTGTTTCTCATGCTAGGTAGCAGAGCAGGGTATGGAGAGCAGTGGACTAGCAGTGTATGTCTGATAGCAGATTTATGTAAATAACGTAATTACAGTATTCCTATATACCTTGTGGTATAGAGGTATGCAGACAACTGTAATCAGAGGCAATGTAAGAGAAGAGAGGCTTTGTCGGAAAGGACAGTTGTCTGATCTTCTTAGGGTACTTTCACATCAGCGTTTTTTTTAAATCGCGGCAGATGCGGTTTTTTCACGCATAACCGCGACACCTGCGGCACAGTTGCGGCAAGCCCCATGCAATGTCTATGGGGCTTGCGGTAAGGGTGCGGCAGGTGCGGTATCGGCACTTGCGGCAGGTGCGACCGCAAAAAAACCGCAATCAGCTGCGGTTTTTTTCGCGGCCGCACCTGCCCCAAGTGCCGAAACCGCACTTGCCGCACCTGCCGCACCCTTACGGCAAGCCCCATAGACATTGCATGGGGCTTGCCGCAACTGTGCCGCAGGTGTCGCGGTTATGCGTTAATCGCGGCAGATGCGTTTTTTTCACCGCATCTGCCGCGATTTAAAAAAAATGCTGATGTGAAAGCAGCCTTAAATGGGTAAAATTGGAAAGTGCTTAGAAAAAACAAATAACTTTAAAATTTACCACTTATTAAAATTTCACTCCATTCTTAAGAACTGAAAGGTTTTTAATTTGCTTGTTTACAGCTTGTTGCCTAAACTACTCGCCCCCTAAATGGCAAGGAGGGCAGAGCTTACAAACTCTTTGCTAAAGAACTTGTAAGCGCTGCTCTGAAGCTGGCTTGAATTAGTGAGTTTCTATGCCCTTGCACACCTCTGATGCCGTAGAGGAAAAGCGCCATCTCCTTGTAGCATTGAAGAGCACATATTTTGGTTGATAACCACACAACCATGCTGTTGTTCGCAACTGTTCATTAATCAGAAGTGCATTGCCTCTCATGGCAGCAAGAAATTATGAGGTTGGGGTGTGGTGCGCTCCTGAAAAAAATTCAAGACAACTCCTTTAACTCATTACAGCTTACAAAAAGTCCTGGAAGCATAATAATGTGTGGTACATACATGAAAATGAGGAAAAACTACTCTTGATCTATAGGTTAGAAACTAAGTTTACAAGTTGATCAGATCCACATAGGATCAGCTTTTACAGTGTTATACTAGTTGATTATATGTGAAATTACCCAATTGATTTTTATTACATCTTTTATAGTGGCCATTGGAACAATGCTGCCATTATGGTCAGGGTTCAGCAGAGATTTATGGTTTCGATATGTTAGAGTATACACTTAAGGCCCTGTTACACATAACGAGACCGCTAACGAGATCATTGTAACGATAAGATTTTGTGATGCAACAACGATCTCGCTAACGATGTCGTTATGTGTGACACATACCAACGATCTGGCCCCTGCTGTGAGATCGTTTATCGTTACATACTGCTCTGGTTCATTTCTACGTCATTGTGCTCCCGCTGGGAGCGCTACATCGTTGTGTTTGAAAGGGACAATGACCAACGATCTCAATGCTACGCTATGGAGCGACAATTCCCAATGACCTCGGTATAATTCTGGATCATTGCTGAAGTCGTTGGTGACATCGCTGGTGAGATACCTGTTTGACATCTTACCAGCGATGTGAAAAACGACGCACCAGCGATCTCGGCATATCGTTATTGTGATCGCTGGTGCATCGTTATGTGTGACGGGGGCTTAAGGCTCTTCTCACTTGTCCATTCAGAGATTCCTTTTGTCTGTTCCTTTTTAGGTAAAGATAAACAGAATTATTGATTGGCTGCATCAGATATGCAAACAAAAGCAATGGGCCCCTTTGAATGTTGTGGCATCCTTTTGGATTTCATTTTTAAGAACATTGATGTAAATACTAATGTTCTGGCAAACACTGTACCACAGTATTATTTTGCATTGTTCATTTTTTAGAACAGAAGAGAAAATTCTGCATATAGGGCTTTTTTTTTATTATAAAAAATGAACACCATTCTGATCCCATAATAAATCAATCAGACCCCTCAGCTTCCAGTATGTGTGCCTATATTTGTTGCAACCGATCACTTATTTTGTTTTTCTGTTCCAAAAATGGAATAGACAAACTGAGTATCTAGACAGACATGTGAACAGACCTAACTACATGAGCAATACTTTTTAATTATTAGGAATATGACCGTATTTCACATGTCGAAAGTGAAGTTACAGTGTTTCTGCTAATATGTAACCAAGCTGTTCTTTTGCTGAGAGCATCCAGTTGAACTAATATCTGGTTCAGGTTTATGTTAATTACTGAAGTATTTCCTTCTATTTGCTTGAGGGTGCGTGCACACGATCCAGAGGAGCTGCGTGTTGGACGCAGTTCCTCCGGACCTGAGGGAAACCGCGGGTGGCCACAGGGAGACCGCAGCCGCCCTGTACTCACCGTCTGCGGCGGGTGCAGGGCGGCTTCTCCTTGCAGTCACCCGATGGGAGCCGCTTCCGACTCCGCAGCATGAAATGAACATGCTGCGGAGGCGCAGACTCCCGGCAACCCGTCCTGCAGCTCCAAAGACGCTGCGGGCGGGTTACGCATAGTGAGGATGGGATTTCTTGAAATCCCATCCACTATGCTAGTACTGTACGACGCAGTGTTTTTGCGCTGCGTCCAAAACGCTGCGTATCCTGATCGTGAAGATGCACCCTTATTAACCAAGATTGACTTCATATACCAGTAGGATTCTACCAGGTATTATTCACTGGTATGATGGGTCACTTGAAATCGTGATCTACTTGTGAATATTTTTATTTCTATCAGATTCCATAAAACCAGTTGTCACCTGAAAATACGTGATAAGCGTTGGATCTTTAGTTATAGGAAACTAACAAACTAACAATTAAGTTGAGTTCACACGTTGAGTCGCAGTGTGTTTTATTTTCCTTGCAGCAAAAGTGCATCATTTTGCCATTATTTTCCGAAATCATGCCAATAAATAAATACTACAGTTCTACTGTGATTGCAGTAAAAGAAGCAACAAGTAAACAGCTGCCTTATGCACACTGTATACGAATATTGAGTGACAACATTTTTCTACAAATGGTGCCATTTTCAAATATTCTAATGAGCGGCTGACCAGTGATAGCAAGCAGTCTATGGCCTATAGATTTTTTATTTATTTGACCCATTTTAAAGGACTATCCTATTAAACAGCACTTTCCAAACTATATATTGCGAACCAAAAACTAGACTTATCTGACATCTCAAAGAACTCAACATGTTTGGCTAATAATTCTGAGCACTAGAGATCAACAAATCAATTCCAGGCTACTACACTTTGCTTCAAATTTTACCAAAAGTTTGGATTCTCCCAAATCTGAATTTTTGTGATTCAAATCCGGCAAAATGGCAGCTTACCAGGCATCATTTCACCACAAAGGCATAAAAACAAACCTCTCCTGTACCCCTGTCAGCTCTTCTATGCAACTCCTTTGGCCTCTTCTTTATTTCTCTCCATCATGTGATGTCCTCTTCCTCTGCCTTCATTATGCATGGATCTTGATGTTGAGTAGGCCTCTGATATCACAATATATGTCATCTGAGGTCCAGTCAACAACTCTGATGATGTTTTTGATGATGTCAGAGGCCTTCTCTGAGTTGGAGGAAGAGGATATTGTTTACCATGTAGAAGTGAAGAAGAAGCCAAGGGGAGCTGTGTGTAGGACCAGACGAGGACCTGACAGGAAAGCGATGAGGTATATATATTTTGTTTTTCACCCACATTTATTATGCCCTGAGGTCTAAAGAGGCAGAAGAGCATAAAAAGACACATGCAATTCTCCATGTGAATTTTGGCAGATTCTCTCATGAGTACCATATTGCACATTCAAGTTGAATTGGTTTACCAAATAACAAAATTTGTGAAAGCGTCCTCCAGAAATGGTGAGCTTATTGTCAGCTGCATAGGGATCCTTAAACCTCTACTTATTACACATTGAGAGGCCATTGGAGAGAAGACTACTGCCACTGTCCAAGTTGTATATTGATATAACTGAGCAGAAGTTGGGTATAACCAAAGACTCAACGAGTAGGGTAACATAACCAGCAGCACTAACAGTGAGTCAGTTGGGCAAAAAAGCTTTGATTTATTTTTGTAGCATTGTTTTAATTTTTTATACTTGTATGTATTTCATTAATCTAATTGTGTAAAATGTTTTATAATATTGGTGTTATTTAATTTTTACTTTTTAAATTAAAATAGTTACAGAATGGACATGAAGTTTTACAGGGCAGAAAATTTTAATTGTAATATACAAGAATCTGCCATTTTAGTACAAAAATAATAATAACAATGTTCGTGTTTACATTTACAAGAATGAAGTTGTTCAACATCATGTATTCTAGTCTTAAGTATCACCATCTATGATCATTAAAGTTTCTTTTACCAATTAATACATCTAGCATAAACTGTATATTCACCTTTCAACACCGTTTTTTTCTTTATAAGACTAGGGCTACGGGGTAAGGTCTTGTATGATGATCATCTGCTCCTATAGACCAAATACAAGTCTGGCTGTTTTCTTACAGTCAAATTGCAGATGGAAAAAGTTATAAGACAGTCAGATGCAAACTGGGTAACATACACTGGTGATCAAAATTAGAGAACAATGTATGATCACTTGATTTTTTCAGACAGAATATAATCTACATTGATGAACATTTGAAGGTTTTTGTGTAAGGGGTACACCATGCCACTAGAACAGTGTCTTCCAAAATTACCAAACTTTATCAACTTAAATCCTTTATTTTACACAAAACATGATGATAATTACAGAATATCAATGACTGTAGCACAGAGAAAGATTAAAACTAAATTGTGTGAAAGTTAAACAGTTATCAATCAGTAGGACGTGTACAGGCCTTTGCTTTGTACAGGCCTTTGCTTTGAGTGACTTCAGCACATCTACGGCCACAGGACATTACTAGTTTCTCACACTGCTTCGGTGTGATTTTGGTCCACTCTTCTTCCAGTCTCTTCCACAGTTCTGTGACTGTTGCGGGTTTCTTGACCATAACTTTGTCACCAAGGATTTTCCAGAGGTTTTCTATTGGGTTTAGATCAGGACTCTGGGCTGGCCACTTCATTATTTCAATGTTTTCTGATTCAAGAAACAACTGCTTTACCCATTTTTGCTGTGTGGCAGGCGGCATTGTCCTGCATGAAAAGTGCTGGCTGATTGAGCGCTGAATGCAAGTAAGGAACCACATGTTTTTAAAGAAGGTTCTGATACACACTTGCATTCACTCTGCCATGTAGCTGTATGAGTCCAGTCATACAGAGACCCAGCCAATTTAGGTCCAGTCTTTCCCCAGTTTGTCGATGAACATAATATTTTGCTTCAGACTCAAATAAATTAACTTGCTTTCATCACTAAAATGAACTGTGGACAACTTCTGTGTCCACACTAGATGCTCCTCGCCATAGTGAGTCTAGCCTTTTGATTCTTTCTGCTAATGAGAGGTTTGGGCATTGCAGAGTGGGCTTTCAGTCCAAATGCTCTTAAAAGTTGTGACACTGTATGACAAAACAGATCCTTACCATGTTCAGTGCTAAAATGGCGAGCTATTCCAGCTGCAGTGTTGAAACGATTGCCTATAGAGATTATCCACATTATCCTGTCCTTTCTTGCATTTGTTTTTTGAGGGCGACCAGCCTTCTTGGGATACATACAAGAGTTTGATATTGTAAAGATGCAATATTCTAAAAATCACGGACTTGGAATGACCAACGTCTGTTGCTATGGCTGATGGGTGACCCCATTTGATCTTCATCTGGATAACCTGCTGCCCGAGGGTTTCAGTCACTTTGGAACAGCACACCATTTTTGCAAGGTGAGTGCAAACTGGAAAGTTAGGCTGCCAGTTAAATAGGGTTTGTCAGATAATCAAACAAACTAGCACCAGGTGGCAGAATAAAACCAATAACTTGCAGGTATCTGAAAGTGTTCTCTAATTTTGATCAGTGTTCTTTTTTTATCTCATTTACATTTTTATTCCATGCTTTAGAATACATTCAGTTTATGAAATAAGCTTAAAATACTGCTAATTTACCCATGTTAGGATATTTTCACATAGGACAACACAATGATCTCAACATTAAGGAATTTGTGTGGTGTTCTCTAATTTTGATCACCAGTGTATATTGTGTGACTAGTATTAGAATCGCTGTTGCATTACACGTCGCTGTGTAGCCCCAGCCTAAAACTATACAAGATACAAAATTGTGAAGCCAATACATTGCATTACTTATTTAATACTAACCTCAGGTTAAATCCTGTATTGTGTTCTGCTCCAAAGCTGTATTTACAATTCTGTGCTTTAGGCTAGATACTAAAAAGTAATTTTGTTTTTCTTTCACATAGTTTTTCTGTCCAGTTTCTAATGCAGGGACTATATTCAGAGAATGAAGCTCAATAAGCGGTAGGCTTGGGACCCTCACCATTCTGAAGAATGGGGGCATTTATAACTATTGAAGTTGTGTAATTACACAGTTATTTGTCAGGATAACTAATGGGAAATTGTGTAGCATATAGTTACTGCAGTCTGCCTAAGGGTGGTGTGTTAATTAAGTCCACAATGCCTTATATAAGTGACAAACACACAATGGTTGATAAAAGTTAGGGGGCCGTCACACGGAACGATATCTTGCCCGATATCGTTTAAGCGATCTCCTTTTTGATCGCTTAAGCGATATCGGGCAAGATATCGTTGCATGTAATCAAGCGATTTACGATGGTAAATCGCTTGATCGTGACATCGCTGATCTGAGCTCCGGTTCTCAGATCTAGCGATGAACGATGCAACGATCTGCATCATCGTGGTGTATGACACCACGATGATCCATCTCCCAGCGACCGCGCCTATGCTGGGAGATGGTAACTATGGTACACGTCGGGTAACTAAGCGACGCGCGGCGCCAAGTTACCCGATGTGTACCATAGTAACGAGCGAGATCGCTGCTCCACATCGCTGGTGAGTCTGCCTGTGTGACAGCTCACCAGCGATGTGAGCGATATTGTAAGCGATTGCGCGTGCACGTGATCGCTTACAATATCGCTAAAGATGTCGCAGCGTGTGACGGCCCCCTTAGTTATATTTTTTTTCCATTCTACATGATTAGTCATTTTACCCACTAGTATAGGTGCAAAACCCGATTACCACTATATAATTTATTTGGGAAATTAAACTATTGTTGTTTTGATGGAAAATATATTCATACTAATGTCCGTCACTAGAGTAGCAAGTACAACAAGCATAAATATATTCCAAAGAAGAGTGATCACACTATGGCGGCCGTCACACGGTTCAATATTGCGAACGATATCGTTTAAGCGATCTGCTTTTTGATCGCTTAAGCGATATTGTTTGTGCATCGCTGCGTGCGATCAAGCGATTTTACAATGTAAAATCGCTTGATCGTGACATCGCTGATATGAGAGCCGGAGCTCATATCAAGCGATAAACGCTTGAACAATCTGCTTCATCGTGGTGTGTGACACCACGATGAACGATCTCCCAGCGGCTGAGCCTGTACTGGGAGATGGTATCTATGGTAAACGTCGGGTTACTAAGCGCCGTGCGGCGCCTAGTAACCCGATGTGTACCATAGTTACCAGCGATCTCGCTGCTCCACATCGCTGGTGAGTCTGCCTGTGTGACATCTCACCAGCGATGTGAACGATATTGTTAGCGATCGCGCGTGCATGTGATCGCTTACAATATTGCTCTCGATATTGTAGCGTGTGACGGCTGCCTATTGAAAATAACCCATGTAGCAGAACAGAAACCTAAGAAAATGACAAAGTTACTAATACACCTGAAGGTCAATGGAACCCATGGATTTAGACAAGCCAGTCTCCTTCTCCCTATTGTCTGTTGTAAAACAGGTAAGAACGGTCAGGCATATTGTAATGGATGGAGGAGGCAAGACGTCAAAATTGTCACTCGTTTCCCAATATATGTGCATATATATATATTAATATGTATATATATATATATATATATATATATATTGGTATTTTGGTCAGCTTCATCCTTCCTCAGCTGCATACGAAGTTGATTACTCCTGCTATCGTGGCTTTTTATGTTACTACTGTATGGTCCCACTTCATAAAAGCAATTTTGCTAGAATAAATTTCTTTGAAAAGTAGCAAAATCTTGATGCAACTCTGAGTGGATGGAGCTGGGGCCTGACACCACTGCCTGTCTGATTCATAATGAGCTGTGACGTTCCTATTACCAGAAATCTTACTCCAGTCAAGGACTAGTATGAGATTCCTGTTGTGGTGCCACTTGTTAGACACCCCAAATTTAAGAAAAGGCATCTTCATGAATTAGGAGGTGCTGACTTCCTCATTATCACCGACAATAAAGTTGCCACTCTTGATTAATTGGGGCCTTCGTCTTCAGAATTTGCACTGTATTATCTACATAGCAGGTCGAGCATACAATACTGAGAAGGACCCACCATGTTATTTTCTCTTATTTTATTCCTACAGCTGCGCTGATTATCCTGTGTTTTATGTTTATTACATCTGTCATAAGGTTTCAGCGATATGGGCTTTTTTATTTAGTATTAATTTCATGCTCCTTCGAAGAGAGTGGTGCTAACAGGGGAATCATACAATCATAGAATGGTAGAGTTGGAAGGGACATCCTGGGTCATCTGGTCCAACGCCTTGCTCAAAGCAGGATTCACTAAATCATCCCAGACAGATGTCTGTCCAGCCTCTGTTTGAAGACAGATGGGTAATGGAGTATAGCCTAAAAACAGGCCCCTCAGAAACCTTTTGACCTGATGAGATGTCCTCTTTAAGTATTGTAATATATATTAAGCATGTGTCTTTATATATGCTGTGGTCATGCAGATTTTTTTTCTTATTGGTGTGTATTTAAGAAATGGGCTACTTATTTTTTATAATAATAGAAGCCAATGGCAGAATGATCCAAACATTCGGTATACGGTATATATTTTATTTTATTTATTTACACACTTGGATCCATTAATAATCATAAAAATAATAATATCCATATGAAGAACTAAAAAATAACTGAAAAAAACACTTTAGAATAATAAGCAAAAACATGAGGCAGCATTCACACATTGCAGCAATGTTGTGGCGTTATTTTGCTGTTCAATACATACACTCATCAACATTGCAATTTCAACATAGAAAACGTGCAAATTGTTACTTCAGTGAAGAAGTAAGGAACTCCAACGCCACCTAATAAAGGTATATAGGATTTGTGCCAGATCAGAGTACCAATCTACCTTAAATAGGTGGCACTAGAGTTCCTCATTTCCTCAATGAAGCGACAATTTTCCTATTTCCCAGAGGAGCATTGCGGCTATAGGTCTCCTCATGCAGGCAGGCAGTTTGAGCTGCACAAGGAGAATAGCTACTCCCACAGTCTTAGTCTTAGTCCCTCATACAGCCAGATTAGAATCTATACACTGCATTAATCAGGGGCAATCACCCCAAAATGCATCATCTGCAGATTGGGGTTCTGATGTGGCACGAATCCTAGGTCATATTAAAAGCATTGTTAAAGAGTCAATCATGACTCATAGGATTGCTACCCTAAATAGGTGGCACTAGAGTTCCTTGCTTCCTCACTGAAGTGACAATTTGCATATTTCCCAGAGGAGCATTGCAGTTACAAATCTCTTCATGTCAGCAGGCAGTTTGATCTCCATAAGGAGAACAGATATTCCCCCAAACATAGAAAAGGAAAAGTTGTGAAAATCACACAATCAATAGACATATTAATATATCAAAACACTTTGATTTATTCAGTATTCTGCTACACCCAGAAATACCTGCACCTACACGCCTTAGCATGTTATCAATAGGTTACTAATGGTTGTCTGGAGAATGTTTTACCACAGTAAATGCACTTTTGTTGCAGTTGCCAATTAGTGTCCCATGAGTGTTACATCGCCATTGGACTCGGTGGCTGGTGTTCCTGCCTCGGCCGCTGGGAGGAGCCGGATTCCTTCGGCTGGTGGCGCCGGTGATAGGAGGGCCTTGTCCTCATATGGAACCGCTCCCGCGACGTCTGCCTCTGTCGCTGAGCGCCGCTGTGTTTCCCCTCTGGGTGGTGTTGGTCGCAGAGGAAAGGGCCCTGCAGAGGTGTCCGTTAGGCGCAGCCTGCGTTCTTCTGTCAGAGGAGGCGTGGGTGGAGCCAGTCATGCATCTCCATCTGGCCTGGATCTAGGGGCGGTCCGGATGAGGTCATCAGGTTGTGAGCTCCAGCCTATGGGAGGTAGCCGTGCCCTTCAAGTACATTGGAGCCTGGCTTGCAGGCCGCCAGATATAGTTTTGGTTCCCCAGTGATAGTGTGTGTTTAGTTTCGTGTCTGACCTTGCCTGGATTTCTTGACTCTGCCTCTGCCTATTGATTTTGTACCTCAGCTGCCCTCTTGGTTTTGCCCTTGACCTTTGCCTGGATTTTTGACTCTGCTACTGTCTGATGATTTTGTACCTCAGCTGCCCTCTTGGTTTTGCCCTTGACCTTTGCCTGGATTTTTGACTCTGCTACTGTCTGATGATTTTGTACCTTCGCTCCCTCTCGGTTTTGACTCGGACATCTGACTTCGTTTTTCGGGTCTTGATTTGCCCTGGCGACCTCCCCGGCTCTGTTGCCCATATAGGCAGCTACCCCCTGGGCTCCGCTATAATTCCAGATCCCTGTATAGGGGTTAAGGGTCTCGGGGTTTCTCGGGGTGCTGCCTACCAGCAGCTCGGCCTCACAGCGGATGGTCGTCACAATGAGCCATTTTTAAACATGGCATCACCAGACTACATGTTGCTCATACTACTGTGAGCAGCCTGTGTCAACTAAATGTGTTATCATGGCCTGCAGCTTCTTTGCACATGCCTCACATCATGCACATCTGGGATGACATTAATTGGCAATAACAAAAGGAGCTGCCAGCAGCGGTTCTTGATGATTTGTGTGACCATGTGCAACTACTGAGCTATGGCGGCCTTCAGTTTACCAACACTCCTTGCCCTGGCAACAGACATGGTGGAGGAGTGGGCTTCCTCCTCCCTGTAAACTGCTTCTTCAACCCAATCCAACCCCCACCCTCCCTTATCCACCCTTCTTTCGAAGTTCACTCTGTCCGTATCTACTCTCTCTCCAATCTTCAAATGGCCAACCAATTCTCCATATGGCTTCTTCACTTTCTCTCTGCTGACATTTCCACCATCATGGGTGACTTTAATATTGCTACTGACACCCATCAGCCAGCGGCCTCCAAACTCCTTTCACTTACCTCATCCTTTGGACTTACTCATTGGTCCTCCACAGCCACCCACATAGACGGACATACATTAGACCTCATCTTCACCCTCCTCTGTTCCCTATCTTATATGACAGCCTCCCCCTTCCCCCTATCTGACCACCATCTACTTACCTTCTCATCCTTGTCCTCCTCACCGGTCCCCCATATCCAGCCACTAGCTCATCATTGCAGAAATCTCGCACACCTAGACATTCACAGACTCTCAGACTCTCTTCTACCTCTGTCCTCTATATCTTCACTGCATGACACAGACCATGCCACCGCTTTCTACAGTGCCACCCTCACATCAGCCATGGACTCAGTCACCCCTCTCATTCATCGCAAGGTGCAACGAATCAATAGACAACCCTGGCACAACAATCTCACCAAAACACTTCGAAAAGTGTCCAGGGCTGTGGAGCAGCGTTGGAAGAAAACGAGCCTGCCAGACGACTTCACAATTTTCAAACAAGCTACACTTGCCTTCAAATCAGCCCTCACCTCTGCTAAACAGACCTATTTCACAAACCTCATATCTTCCTTATCCTACAACTCCATGCAACTGTTCAGCACTTTTAGATCTCTCATCCACCCACCGCTTCCCCCTCCGATCTCCCTCATCTCTGCTGAGGACTTTGCCACATACTTCAAGAATAAGATTGATCAAACAAGGCAAACCTTTATTGTTCCACCACCCGACCACTCAATATACCAGACCTCTGCCCTTCCCTCATAACCTCCCTCTACAACATCACTGAAGGAGAACTTACTTGTCTCCTATCCAAATCACACCTCACCACCTGTGCACTTGACCCCATCCCTTCCCACCTCCTCCCTAACCTCACTAACGCGCTCATCCCAGCCCTAATCCACTTCTTCAATCTATCACTATCTTCCAGGACCTTCCCCTCAGCTTTCAAACATGCCACCATCACGCCCATCCTCAAAAAGCCAAACCTTGACCTGACTGCTAGGACGAGCTATCGCCCGATATCGCTGCTCCCATTTGCTGCCAAACTCCTTGAGCAACATGTCCATGCTCAACTTTCCTCCCACCTCTCATCTAACTCTCTCCTTGACAATCTGCCATCCGGTTTCTGACCCCACCACTCCACTGAAACTGCCCTAACAAAAATTACCAACGACTTACTCACAGCCAAAGCTAACAGACAAATCTCCATCCTTCTCCTTCTAGACCTGTCCTCTGCCTTTGACACAGTCGACCACTCCCTCCTACTTCAGATTCTTTCTTCCCTTGGCATCAAACACCTTGCCCTGTTCTGGGTTGCCTCATACCTTTCCAACCGCACATTTAGCGTTTCCCACTCCCACATCACCTCCTCATCCCGCCCTCTCTCTGCTGTCCAGAATCCCGGAGTGTCTGTCAGCCATGTCCTCCTTCTCCTCTCGCTACCTAAAACTCAACGTAGACAAAACTGAACACATCATCTTTCCTCCATACCATCTTTCATCTTCACCACCTGATCTATCTAGTATGGTAAATGGCATCATGCTCTCTCCCACACCTCAAATTTGCTGCCTTGGAGTAACTCTTGACTCTGTGTCCTTCAAACCACACATCCAAACTCTCGCCACCTCCTGTCGTCAACAGCTTGAAGAATATTTCCAGAATCTGTCCTTTCCTCAACCCTCAATCTACTAAAATTCTTGTACATGCCCTCATCATCTCCCGCCTTGACTACTGCAACATTCTTCTCTGTGGCCTCCCTGCTAACACTCTTGCACTTCTCCAGTCTATCCTCAACTCTGCTACCCAACTAATCCACCTCTCTCCTCGCTACTCCCCTGCATCTCCCCTCTGCAAATCTCTTCACTGGCTTCCAATTCCCCATCGAATCCAGTTCAAGCTACTAACACTGACCTACAAAGCCATCCATAAACTGTCTCCTCCCTATATCTCTGAACTAATCTCCCACTATCTTCCCTCACATAATCTTTGATCCTCCCAAGACCTCCTCCTCTCCTCCACACTTATCCGTTCCTCACACAACCGCCCCCAAGATTTTCCCGAATATCCCTCATCCTCTGGAATTCTGTGCCCCAACAAGTCAGATTATCCACCACTCTCGGATCCTTCAGACGGAATCTGAAAACAAATCTCTTCAGGAAAGCTTACAGCCTTCAATGACCGAGCCGTCACCCCACTGCCACTGAAGCTGCTGCCCCACCGCCACCGGAGCTGCCGCCTCTCCACCACCAGATCTGCTGCACCCCTGACCTACTGTCTCCTCCCCATTATCCTGTTGAATGTAAACCCGCAAGGGCAGGGTCCTCTCCCCTCTGTACCAGTCTGTCATAGTTAATTTGTTTGCTGTAAACTATATCTATAATTTTGTTTGTAACCCCTTCTCATGTACAGCACCATGGAATTAATGGTGCTATATAAATAATAATAATACTGTTGCAGAACATTCCTAATACAATCATTAGCAAATGCATTGATTGCAGCTAAGATGTGTACCTACATGTATTTCTCTGCATAACCATACTGAGAAAATTAAGGTGTTTTTAAATTTTTGTTTCCATTTCTTCATTATTTGCCTCTCGTGAACATGTCCACCCATCCAGTGATTTCCAAAGGTCCTTGAATTTTCTTTCTTAGTGTTGTAATTTCAATGTTAAGGTATGTAAATAAACATATACTAACCCAACAAAGGGCAAACAAAAGCACGGTTTTGCATTCCAGTATAATATGTGCACCATGAGCCCTTTTGGAATATGCTATAAGGTGACACTACAAAATCAGTGTGAAAGTACCGGTAGCTTAAAAAATCACATGCTGAAGGATTGTTCCCTCAGACTAGTCATCTCTAAAACACTGCAACTATATAATTTTGTACTACAGACACGGTGCAGTAAAAAATAACCCCAAAATGGAAGAGTGGTAGTAATAGCAGCACTAATATTAACAATTGTTATCAGGATTATACTATTCCCCTAAAGGTTGTCACTCATTCAGTGATTACGTTTCTAGAATTATGTGTTACTTGCATATATGTTGTAACTCTGGCCTATAATTGCTGCTCTTCCCAAGAGTCTTCTGCCACAAAACCATGATGAAATAATTTTATGGATTATGTCGACGAGCAATAAATATAATCAGTGTGGTGCAATGGTTCTGTTATAAAATACAAGATAACAATATCAGACGATAGTTTAGACAATGCCAGCACTGGAAACTTTGTCTTGTAAGTAATGACACATTTAATTTGAGCACATTACATTTAGCAGAATACAATTTATTAGGAAGATGTTTCGTTAACGTTTTTATTTACAACCATCATTTAAAAGGCAAACTCTACTATCGGGCAACTGAGAGCACTAACACGGCTTACAAGGTACACAGCATTGCAGATTATTAGAAGCGTAGTTACATTTGAAAGATTTGGAGTGAGTGTCACATTTTTGACTTTGTGCACATCAACCTTAACAGAATCTGGCTCATCCAATTTATTATAGTGGAATGTTGGAGTCCAAAAGTTTTTACATGGTAGAATCACACAACTTATTGAACAGAAAAATGTATAGAAAGCCGACTGTCAAAAGATAGTTGTTTGGTAGGTATCTCCCCTACGTCCCATCTACACTATGTTTGATCAGCTCTGCTGTGCACGCTGCTGCTCAGAATCTCCCTACCAAACTCTAATGGGCTGATATAAGATTCACTATGAATCCATAAAGTCTCTGATGTTTTCTGTGTAGAATCTTGAAAGCTAAGCAATGCTTAAACAACACTCCGAAACGGCAGCTACAAACAGGAACAGGGCAGCAAATTATGAATTTGTATCAATGTTAAAGTCAACGTCCCAATAGCAGGCTAAAGTCCATAGCTTGCTGACATAACCTGCTGAGAACGGTCCATTTCTCCTGCTGTTCATGTTCTGAATTAATCCTGCTGCTAAGCAGAGTATGAATTAGGGTGGCTTCACCCCACGGTTTTGCTGATTTGGGTGTGAATCGGACAGCCCTGGATCAGATTTTGGTCCCATAATATTCCTATGGGGCCAGATGGCAGTTATTTGCCATCCGGTTCCCATCTGTCCGGGAGAATTCTGATTTTTCTCCTGGACACAAAAACGCAGCTTGCAAAAAGTGACACATAACCAGATCCACCTGGATTCTCCTGGATCCGGTGCAATCTGGCGCCCAATAACATGTGAGTCTCTGGGTGCCGGATCACACTGGACATGACAGACAAATCTGTCTGGTTCCTGGACACCGGGCGCTGGAGCTCAGCGCCAGCCTGCGCTGAACTTCAGCACCTGGAGAGCTCCCCACAAGTCGCGATCCTGACATTTCAGCATGGACAACTCCTGAACGCTGCGATCTGCCGACTCCGGCAGAAAACAGGACCGGAGAGCATATTTGCCCTCCAGTTCTGATCTATCCTGGGCTGTCAGGTTCTGTCCGGTGTTTCCTGCAAAACCGTGGTGTGAAGACAGCCTTAAATATATTGTTTATTAACTCTCCAATCTTTTCAGTAATCGATAAGGCGCCCAGGTCGATGTATCAAAACGTTGTAGGAAACAGCCCTTTATGTCTTACAAACTAAAAGGGTCGGCCAGTGGATAAAAAGTGCTCCTGCTGGTTAACAAAATAAAAGAATTAAAAGCAAAGCAGCTTAATTTAACGTATGACATGCTGAAAAGAAACTCAAAATGCAGCTTCAAAAACATAATAAAAGCATAGAAAAAAACAGCCTCCTCCTCCATGACTTATATTTACTGTGTCACAATTTTTTGGTATTTGGTGACATTTAAGAACATGAACAGACGACCTAAAAGTGTTTTAAAGGGGCGAAATAGGTAGTAGGAAATGTACATACACTACTGATTTAAAGACTAAATATATAGATGAACCAACGTTTTCACTGCCAAGGACATATGTGATGCATCATGATTAAAAATCTAATCTACATTATTTAGGGCCTTTAATTGTTTGATCTCAGGGGATGAAGAGATGTTAAGTTTTATATCTTAGCTCTGCAAGTGCAATGGAGAGGTGAGGATGTAAATGACACCTGGAAGACAAGCCTTTCAGTGACAATGAGCTGCACATCTCATCATCCTCCTCATCATCCTCTTCATGTAGCCATATTGTTATATCCATAACACAGAAGTTCCCTATCACCTCTAAGCGTAACCTTTATGCTAAGTTCCCATGATGAGTATTTGATGAGCTTTTGGTGTTGCAGATTTTACTGTGTTTGGTACTGCATTCTTTTTTCTACATTTCTTTTTATTTTTGTCTCTTTTTGGCATGTCATGTTTTAAGTTAAGCTATATTCTTTCTAATGTTTGCTGCTACTTAAATTTGACAACACTTTTTTGATAGTCATGTGTACACTTTTTTGTGTCTCCACAGCGAAAACACACTAAAAACATAAGTTTGCGTTTTTTTCCAGAGTTTTTTCTGCATCTTTTGCAATTGTATGGGGAAATCTGTACGCAGAAATTAATGTACTTAGAAGAGAAATTGACGCTGCACCACATAGAAAAAAAACTGTGGGTATGAGATTGCTAAAAATCCCATACACTTTGCTGTATCTACATGTTTTGTGCAGTGAAAGTACGTAGCGTCAAAAACACACCAAACACTCATTGTGGGTACTTAAAAGGGATGTTCCAAAACCAATACTTAATTTAATACTAAATGTCAATCTATCTAATTTAATAATCTGATCACTCTGCTAATATAGTTTAATTAAAAATTTCCTTCCATTTCCTCTCTACTCCGTCTTTTTTTGCTTTTCTTTTGATGTTTTGCTGAGAAACCCCAGTGCATGCTGGGATATTGAAACGGTACATCATCAGAGGGCAGGGGCTGTGCTCATCTGCTTTCCCCACCCTGAAATGAAGCTTCATCAGTGTCCTCTATTTCAGGGTCTGGGCTCGACCCTGCTCTACTGAGTATATGTTGGTTGTCTATTCCAAAGCATGTTTAGTATGAGACATATACTTTCATTGCTAGATTTCCTTTGACTGTGCAGTGACAGTGCACTCTTTCATTAGCTCAAATGAAAAGTTATGAGCCAGTAATAGAACACAATGTTGGTGTGCATGGAAAAGGAGACTACATGGTGAGTATGGTGATCAGAGACCAGCCTCTGTAAAAGACATAACTATGATAGGATATTAAATTATTACAGTAAATATATATACATTCCAGATTAAATTAAACTTTGGTTTCGAACCTTACTGAAATCTGCATTAAAAATAATTAGACAAACACATATCCATACCCACAGTACTGAGTGGATGTGTAGAATTGAATCTACAAAACCAATTGGCATCCAATTACTTTTATTTCCATGATAGCTATGCTTAACGGGGTTGTCTGGTCTAAATCCATAAGTCTGCAGTCACTCTAGTAAATCCTCACATTGCCCGCACTGAGCGCTCTGAGCCTTCACCGGCTGCAGAGCTGAGAACAGAAGTCACATGTTCGCCTGTATGCAATATACATACTCCGGACCAGAATCCAAATGATGAGTGTGGCCTCGCTCAATACAACTGGAGGTGCAAGTTTTGTGGGTCCTATTCCACACACTATTATAGGTTTGGGAATGTGTTTTGTGACTTCATTCTTTTTAATGCAAATTAGGGTAAAGAATGGGTTTTATGGTATTAAGCTATTTTATTTGAGTTATGTCATATTTGAACTGATCCATTGAGCAGAGGCTTCTCAAACTATCAATATTATTAAGCCAAGGTTGAGTCGATTGTCAAAACCTTAACCAATCATTTTTTCATGTCAGTAATGGTACAGGACAACAAAGGGTTAATCATCCACTAATAACATGACATTCTACTTATCTGGTAATTAAGAAATTACCTTTCATCATGCTAGAGCTGTAAATGGTTTAAATGAACTTTTTTTGTTACTTTTTCGTAATGGAAAGTATGTAAGGGTGCTTTCACACTTGTGGCATTTGCAAATACGGCAAATGAGGCCAACTTGAACTTTTGAACTTCAGGTTTACCCGATCTGCCTTTTTCCAAATCGGGTGGAATTCTGCTTTTTTGAAAAAAGCAGATGCATCACCCTTGTGGCACACGTATGCCAAGGTAGCGCTTTTGTTAATGTATTGTAAATGGACCTCCGGACATGTGCGGAGACTTACATTTTCCTTGCGATCCCGCACTTCTGGCACTGGATGAAAACCACTGCTTGCAGGGGTTTTCGTCAGGCTCTGGAGGTGTCGGAAGTGTCAGATAACTGTCAAAAACGTAAGTCTCCGCACATGTCTGGAGGTCCATTTAAAATACATTAGCAAAAGCGCAACCTTGCCACAAGTGTGCTGCATTGCATTTTTGCAAAAACTGCAGATTTCAGCCGGATTTGCAAAAATGCAGATGTGAAAGCACCCTTAAATATGAACTCCTATTCGTCTTGTACAAGCCCTATGTGTGGTTTAGGACTGGTATACACCTTGCACTATAGACATCCATCCATTCTTGTTCCTATTGTCTGTGTATAGTTAATAAAGTGCTACAAAGTTAGGGGAGAAGAGTTCTCACATTTTAATGCTCCTGTACTATCAGAGCTTTTAAACTTCTGGAGTATACTCAAGGTGGCTATAAAGTGTACTAACATGTAAAATTCTTTTATTCTTTAAAGTGGACACATTTTTTTTAAGAATATCATGCTGATTTTGCACAGCTTTTCCAGAAATTGCACAATGCTCATTGATTACATTTTTTATGAATAATGGGAAAGTGTAAAAATGTGAAAATCATGAGACCTAAAAACAAATTGTGTATAAATTGTGTCCAACCTCTGTCCAGCCTGATGGGAGCAGTCATTTTACAATCTGGCAAGTCACAGCTTGTTCTAAATTATCGTGTTTGATGGGTTCCTTGCAATTCATCAAGAGAAGCAATTTACTTGTCAGTCTTGAGGAGGTGGCGTGTTGGAGTCAGACACTCCTTATGCATTAAGAGCTGCATGCATCTGACGAGCAGCGTCCGCCTCTATGCACTACGCCAGAAATACAAGCATTACTCCTATCCCTGATTGGAAAAAGATTTCTAGCGTAAGGAATGCCTTAGCTCATCATGAATTACATGAACTTTGGCATCACCGCCTGGACATGCCTCCATTCCTCAACTAAACCCATTTCGGCAGAGCTCAAAATTGTTGTGACTTTTCAAAGCAATTTCCCCAGAATTATGGCAGAAATTGGAGCCAAAGTTTATTCAACAGGGCACAGGATTATTTCAGACTTCTTGTCTGAGCTGAGATTTTAAGGACTGTGGTGACAGAGGTTGCTGTATTACGGCTTATTCTGAGGATCTCTTTTATACAGATGTGTGTTGGTTGAGCAAAAATCACACAGTACACTGATCAAATTAATACAGCCAATTTTTTTCACATGGTTTAAATGTATCTGTGAAAAAAATGGCAGCATGCACTAGTCTCTTAAACATGGGGATGGGGCTCTTTCGCACAAGTCTATGGGTGTACAAAAAAAATCAGATCCCATAGAGATCATCTGGGTATCATTCATTTTTACGAATACGTTTCCATTCTTAATGAAAATGTACATTTTAAAATGTTGATGTATAAATATAGATGCCATACGAATGTAAAATACACTATAGATGAAAGTTTTCTGGATGAAAAGCGGACACTGCACTCATCTGAACCCAGTCTTATACATATAGACAACCCCATCTAGGGCTGTTTTCACCAAATATAATTTCCCAAGTGAAGCAGTTTTATGTCCTAGAAGTTGGTCTTTCTTTTGTTATTATTTATGTTACAGAATTAGAATATACCGTATATGTCATTTAGAAATTAATTTTGTGTATTGCGGAGACAAGTTGCTTCTTAGTGTCAAACATAAGACATTCCCTATTTAGCTATGATCCATACAGTAAATGCACACAATGGGGATGATTCGGTACATGTGAATAACGGACGTTTCATTTTCCAGAGGACCACTAGTAAAAGAGAATGCTGTTTGGTTGCTGTCAATTTTGGTTAAACATTTCTCGCACACTCGTTTCTCGTATGTATATAGTGTTAGGTGGTGATTTATTTAATTACTTGTTATAATGATGGTCACTTTAATGTTCCCTCGATTTGTACCATACATAACTCCTGAAATTATTTGCACAATCACTTATTTTTGTTCACTTTTCTTTTAGTTTCTTGAGTGTCAGGGTGAATTTTAGAGACTAGATCTGTGCACTCACAAATGGTAATGTTGTTATAGCAGTCTACTTATAGCCAGTCATGTATATTTTATTTGTACTCTTTTCTGGCCATGTAAATAAAGAAATTAATATTTTAAGAACTGACTTGGTCATTTTTTAAGTGCATATCTGATGATTGTGTCCAAAACTCCAAATAAAAGTCTGCTGTCATAGTAAGTTAAAAAGATAAACAATTTGAAAAATAAAGTGAAGCCCTTTTTTTTTTCGTCTAGCACAGATAAAGCAGACAGGTGTGAGCTGCCAAAATGCGTAGAGCTCTGCCCTATTTTTAATTGCCAGCCAAGGTAAAACTAGGCAGCTGGGGGCTGGGATTCTCAGCAGGGTGAGGGTCCATTGTTTTAGCACCCCTCCAAGCTAAAGAATAGCAGCCCACAGCCGCCTCTGAAAATGGATCATTCATGGTAACGCTATTTCCAGGAACTTTACCCAGCTCTTCCAGTGGCCCTGGTGACAGTGGCATGCTGGATAATAAGGAATTAATGCTAGCTTTGTATTGCCAGCTGGCATTAAGCCCGAGGTTCTTAATGTTGGGCCAATCTTAAACCCAGCCATTAAGAATCTCAAATAAATAGTAGAGAAGACACAACACACGTAGGAAAAACTCAGCAGAATCCGCAGTGATATGCAGCATATTTTTTTTCCTCAGCCCATTTCTCACTGAGGAAAAGCTTGCAGATATGCACGCCACTATTGTTTAACATCGAGGTGAGTGCAGTCCTATGTTTTATCAGATTGTGTACTTGCTGAGTTTTTTAAACAAGGAAAAGGAATATGTTGTATTCAAGCGATCACCACTAGGTTATACAAATATAACTTTATTAATAGAAAGCTGCACACATTAGACAGGATACACTGAAAACAATTAAAAAAGGCTGGAAGCCTGTGTACTAAGGGGAGAAGTAGTCCCCCGCTGCAAAAGCCAATGTATAATTTGCTAGCAGATAAAGGAAGGAAGAGCCAGATAATCTCAAATGAAAAAATATATACAATATTGACCAAATAATACAGGCAGCTTAATACATGCATATGCAAAGGCGCTGCTCAGGTGGGTTCAAACACTCCATAGGGATACACACAATATCTTGTGTTCCCTGTACACTGCAACCAGCACCAAACCACCTTGTATGAGGAATAAACACTTGGTATAAAGAACAATATTAACTTATATTAGGCTCATTCAGGTAGGCAGAGATTAATTATCTATGGCCACTGACTTCTGCAGCAGGGGACACCTCGGTGCCCCACGCGCCACGTCACAGTAGTAACTTCATCCAGGCAATCCACTGCTGAGTTTTTGTTGAGTACTTTCTGAGTTTTTCCGCAGATGAGAGCGCACCCTAAAGCTGACAATTGAAAATCCAAAAACAAAAATGAGCTCTAAGACTACCAAAGCAACTGTATGAATCAGGGCTGTGGGGTCGGTAAGCCAAACCTCCGACTCCTCAATTTCCCTGACTCCGACTCCCTCATACATGGTTAAGTGATACATTTATTGTAGTAAAATGGTAATATCAGGCTTTCAATCATTATTATGATACAATAATCAAACTATTTAGATACAACATAATAATTCATAATACTAACATTCAGCACATACTGCATTGAACCCCTATACCCAATTTATTATATATTTTAGGAGTTAGAGTCAATCGATTTTATACTGTCTCGGATTCCACCAAAATAGCCATCGACTCCATGACTCCAACTCTGTGTATGAACCCAGAATTTTGGGAGGAGAGGTTTCAAGCAATATATACTTGCGCCTAACAACCTTTAAAACCTACCTGACCAGAATATAAATCTAAAGGTTAGTCCAGCCACAAAGAGGTCTAAAGATGGGGATCCCAAAGAACTAATTGAAGTCTATGGTCCAACACAATCAGCAGCAGCATCAACTCTATCAGGAGAAGCAAGGGGCCCTTTACATGGTCATTTTCAGATGGAGTGTGTTTGATCAACCTACAGAGATGATGTAGTCCCCTTCCTTTTCTGTTAGTTTCAAAATTGTCACTAATTTCATATGGGCGGGAGCACTCTAGGTAGGTGATTGCTCTCTCTCTTAGTCTCACAGCATGTGATTCCCTGTACTACTAAAAACAGCCTATGCTGTGTGCACTCTTTTCATGCTGATCTGCAGGAAAAGGTGATGGGTATGTGAAGAAGGGGGCTGTTGAGTAAATTTGAGCTGAAGTGGAACTCTAGAAAACAAGAACAACAAATATGTTCATGGTCTTAAGTAAATATATTGTATTCTGAGGTTGTCTTAAGTTACAGAGCAGAGAATCCCACTGTGTGACCTGGGATAACCTCAGTGGCATCAGCGCTCATAACACTGTCTCGTGAAAGCCGAAATATCGCGCGAGACGTCGTGGATATATCTCGCCGGTATCGAGAGGCAATGCGTGTGAGGAGCGGTGACGTCAGGGAGTGCAACACCGTTCAAACTTGCGGGATAGCCCCTCTGTGACCCCTCGAGTCTGAACTGCAGTAATGTTTATGATGGAACTGTTTGTCACACTCTTACCAGTGCCTGCTCTCACAGAATATGTGGATGCTTTCTGTGAGCGAGACCCCACCATATTGTTGAAAAGCTTTGTGCCCTTGACACATTGTATGGTGCTTCATTTCAAGCAGATTTTGAGAATCTGCATAAAAATTTGTATGAAGCCAGCAAAGTCTATGGGACTTCAAAAGTGCTGTGCCAACATGGTTTTTTTTTCCCCAGATTTGGTGCACATTTTGGGTTAGAAAAAAAGAAATCTAAACCACATGTGCAAGGAAAAAAAAAGCAATGTGGGCATAGCACTTCTGACCTGTCATAGACTTTGCTGGACTCAGGATAAACATGCAGATTTTGATGCAAATTGTCAAAATCTGAATCAAACAATGCACCATGGGCACAGGGCCTAAGAGGATCCAGGGAGAGCTGCAGTTGTGATGAAAGGGCTCTGGAATTCCTTTAGCCCCTTGGCTACTTCCACAGAGATTTCTAGGGCAGGGGTGGCCAACTACAGTCCTCAAGGTCTGAAAAGTGCAAGTTTCCTTAGTATTGCACAGGTGCTAATTTCAATACCTGCAGAGGTAGTGATTCCAGCTCCTTATGCAATACTACAGAAATCCTGAAAACATGCACTGTTTGTGACCCTTGAGGACTGCACTTGGCCAACCCTGCTCTACAAGAGTGTGTGTAGTGTCTTGCATTTCCATACCTCAGACCATCAGGTCAGATTCCTGCTGCTTGTTTCCCAGTCTCTGTAAAGCAAAGCACCTTTTTGCAGAAACAGTCCAACAGCACAGAAGGAGTAAAGTAAAAAAAACTTTACTGTATCACAGCATATATTAAGTCTCCAACACACATATAGCAATATACACAGTATATATAAGGAAATTCCCACAGGTATCAGCAGACAACAATGGATCAAACTATAGGGGGTGAGACAATGTGCAACTAGGGTCTTATCTCCTTACAGATATCGGCAGGAAACTTATTGAAAGCTGCTCACCTGAAAAAGTTGTGTTACACACAACAAGTATGCGCGCCTGGATACAGCTGCTGCATGACCCACACATCCATGATCGACGTGGCGAACAATAGTTGTATTGGATGAAGTGTCTCAGGATCCGCGCTGCTGAATGAATGAAACCAGAAACTTGAACACTGGTTTTAACGGGAGTTCTTTATGCCTACGCGTTTCGCGTGTCCCTGAGCAAGGAGCATGGTAACGCTCCGAAACGCGTAGGAATAAAGAACACCCATTGAAACCAGTGTTCCAGTTTCTGGTTTCATTCATTCAGCAGCGCGAATCCTGAGACACTTCGTCCCAATACAACAATGGATCAAAGTCCATTAAGGGCTGAGTCCATCAAAGGCTTTGAGGTTTATCCTAAAGGCTGAAGTCCTGCTAATCCAGCAGGGGGAAGCGCAACGGACACTAAACTTGGGAAGAGGAGAAATAAAATTAACAAAAAAAAAAACAAAAAACAGGCCTTGATGTTCGAAGAACTGAAAACAACTCAAAAAAGTCCTTTGGGCAAAATATCAATTAAGGGACAGGTCAGCAACACAAAAACATACCTTTTGTTAGGGAAGACCACTTTAATTTGAGTAATTACGCTTTAGCAGTTTTCCCATTGCTGCCCAGGATGGAGGTCAATGTTACTCATGGTACTCCACTGCCAGACGGACTCAGCGGATCGCACTGTTTCAGGGGCATTCTCCACCACCATCTGCGCCACAGTACACACCATCACCGCCACCACTGGAGAAAACAATGGAGGAATTAGGGGATGACCACCCCCTCTAGGAGAGAGTGGACCAACTTTGGAAACATTGACACGCCCTGCAGGATTAATGGCCCCTGTGGGTTTGGGTGCAGCTGTCTAACCAAGAGAACCCTAGCCTCCACCCGACGCCACATGCTGTCACTTTCAAAATTACGAATTACACCAACCATGAACCACCCTTTGTTTGTCCATCACCTTCATCAAGGTAACCTCCTCCCCTACATAGATTATGCAGAGTCTTTTGAGAAGATGGTCACATAGCAGAGTGGACTGGTTGACATCGCACTGATGACCAGTACCTTTTTCGGCTATGAAGCCAAACCCCCTATCCTGTATGAATGCCACCACCTTGCCTCGGGTACATTAGTTAATAAAGTCATTGACCTTAGGCCCATGTAACCACTCTCAGGCAATGGCATCCATGAGCTAAATCTCAAGAAAGGAGACAGGATGGAGTGATTCATGCTGTATCAGATAGTTGCTTGTAAGAGGTAGGGATCCCCGAATGGCATTCTCCGAGTCGAAGGCCTATGGCAGGGGTTCTACACATGGCTGGGATACAGGGTCTTCGGCCTCCACTACCTCTTCCTTATCCTCTTTATTATGCTCCTGGATTTGTTAATTCAGCAGCTGCGGCACCCGCTGCATATGTAATGATGGCAGGCATGTTGCAAGATCCTTTGGAAGTGCACTGAGATACAGGCTGATTTGCTGCTAAGGGAAAAAAAGAAAAAAAAAAAAAAAGACTCTTTATATCTGATTCTCTAGCGAGTGTGACCGCGAGCTTTGTGTGACAGAGCAAGTGCGATAGAAGTAAGTGTGTGACTTGTGATTCAGTGAGGAGGTGTTTGGGAATCCTGCAACAAATACCTGTGTGAATTGCTGACTGTTTTTTTTTTTTTTTTACCTTTTTAATTTTATTGGGCTTTCTTAACTTTCTTTCTCTCTACAAGTGTATAGACTCCTATTTTACTACCTGTAAGTTAAAGGGTTAACTACTTGCACTTAAAACCTGTGGTGTAGCTATACTTACAAGGGGTTAATTAAGGTTGGGGGTGCATAATTAAGGGTTTATAAGAAGCAGCTGGTTGGGGCTTCCAGTCCTTTGGAAGTGCACTGAGATACAGGCTGATTTGCTGCTAAGGGAAAAAAAAGAAAAAAAAAAAAAAAATGACCTTTATATCTGATTCTCTAGCGAGTGTGACCGCGAGCTTTGTGTGACAGAGCAAGTGCGACAGAAGTAAGTGTGTGACTTGTGATTCAGTGACTTTGGATTAAGGGTTTGGAAGGGAGGACTTACTGAATTGCTGGTTGTATTTTATTAATACTTTGCATTTCTTTTTACTTATCATTTCTGTCTGGTGCAATCCCCATTAGGAAATGAGCTCCATGATTGGCAATGCCATCCAGTGTACATCTTGCCACATGTATGCATTCCTTGACCAGCCGGCCGAGGGTGCATACTGCTGTGTGAGATGTGAGTACGTTGTGCATTCGGAAGCCCAGATACTGGATCTAAATGAACGACTGACAACGCTGAGATCCATAGACAATATGGAAAGGAGTCTGCTGCTCACTGAACAGCTGCTCAATGGGATAGATGTGGGGGAGGATGGTACTATGGAGCCTCAGGACCATGAGGTAGCTAGTTGGGTGACAGTTAGAAGGCGGGGTAGAGGGAAGGGTGCCAGGGAGGCTAGCCCTGATCTGGCACACCCCAATAAATTTGCTATGTTGGCAGATGAGGGGGGTGTGAGTTCAGGGATAGCACTGCTGCAGCAGGGCATGACCTCTGAAAGCCAGAGGAGTGTCTGCTCCAGTAAGGGGGAAAACAGGAGAGTAGGGCAGGCCAGACAGGTGCTGGTAGTGGGGGACTCAATTATTAGGGGAATAGATAGGGCAATCTGTCACAAAGACAGGGATCGTCGAACAGTGTGCTGCCTACCTGGCGCTCGAGTCCGGCACATCGCTGATCGGGTTGACAGATTACTGGGAGGGGCTGGTGAGGACCCAGCGATCATGGTGCACATTGGCACAAATGACAAAGTTAGAGGTAGGTGGAAGGTCCTTAAAGATGATTTCAGGGAATTAGGCTGCAAGCTTAAGGCAAGGACCTCCAAGGTAGTATTCTCTGAAATACTGCCTGTACCACGTGCCACACCAGAGAGGCAACGGGAGATTAGGGAGATAAATAAGTGGCTCAGGAATTGGTGTAGGAAGGAGGGGTTTGGGTTCCTGGAGAACTGGGCCGACTTCTCTGTTGGCTACAGGTTCTATGCTAGGGACGGGCTGCACCTCAATGGGGAGGGTGCAGCTGTGCTGGGGGAGAAAATGGCTAGAAGGTTGGAGGAGTGTTTAAACTAGGGATTGGGGGGGAGGGTATTCATTGTATAGGAGGGGAAGATAGTGTAAACAGTAACCTGGGCACAAGTAATAAAATTGGGGGTGGCATGGGGGGTAGGGTTAGAACAGTCAATCTAGTAGGAAGGAATAGAGGTAAAGAGAGATGCATAAAGTGCATGTTCACTAATGCCAGAAGCCTCACCAACAAAGTGGAGGAATTAGAATTGATTTTGTTGGAAAATAATTATGACATGGTGGGGATTTCGGAGACTTGGCTGGATGAGAGCCATGACTGGGCTGTTAATTTACAGGGCTATTGTCTGTTCAGAAATGACCGTACAAATAGGCGAGGAGGAGGTGTATGTTTATACGTAAAATCATCCTTAAAACCCATCCTGCGTGATAATATAGGTGAATCTAATGGAAATGTAGAGTCTCTGTGGGTGGAGATAAGGGGAGGGGGAAAAAATAATAAATTACTGATAGGGGTTTGTTATAAGTCCCCAACAATAATGGAAGTGGAGGAGAATATCCTCATAAAGCAAATAGATGAAGCAGCGACTCAGGGAGAAGTCATTATTATGGGGGACTTCAACTACCCTGAAATACATTGGGGATCAGAAACCTGCAGTTCCAGCAAAGGTAATAAGTTTTTGAAAACTATAAGAGACAATTACCTTCACAACTGGTTCAGGACCCAACAAGAAGGGGGGCACTGCTGGACCTAATATTAACCAACAGGCCAGACCGCATATCAAATATACGGGTTGGAGGTCACTTGGGTAATAGTGATCATAACTTAATAAGCTTTCAAGTATCCTTTACTAAGACGTGTAGTAGAGGGGCCACAAGGACACTAAACTTCAGGAAGGCAAATTTCCAACGGTTGAGAGATGATCTTAGTGCAATAAACTGGGACGATGTCCTGAGACATAAAAGTACACAACACAAATGGGAGATGTTTATTAGCATCCTGAATAGGACCTGTGCACAATATATACCCTATGGGAATAAGCATGCTAGAAATAGGAGGAAACCACTATGGCTAAATAAAGCGGTAAGAAGTGCAATATGTGACAAAAAGAAAGCATTTAGGGAATTAAAGCAAGTAGGTAGTGATGAAGCATTAAATAAATACAGAAAATTAAATAACATTTGTAAAAAGCAAATCAAGGCAGCAAAGATTGAGACAGAGAGACTCATTGCCAGAGAAAGTAAAAAGAATCCCAAAATATTTTTTAACTACATAAATAGTAAGAAACTAAAAAATGATGGTGTTGGCCCCTTTAAAAATAGTCTGGGTGAAATGGTGGATGAGGATGAGGAAAAAGCAAATATGCTAAATGACTTTTTTTCAACAGTATTTACACAAGAAAATCCCATGACAGACAATATGATCAGTGATAACAAAAATTCTCAATTAAACGTCACCTGCTTAACCCAAGAGGAAGTACGGCATCGTCTAAAAATCACTAAAATTGACAAATCCCCGGGCCCAGATGGGATACACCCCAGAGTGCTGCAGGAATTAAGTACTGTCATAGATAGACCATTGTTTTTAATATTTAAAGATTCCATAATAACAGGGTCTGTACCACAGGACTGGCGTATAGCAAATGTGGTGCCAATATTCAAAAAGGGGACAAAAACTGAACTTGGAAATTATAGGCCAGTAAGCTTAACCTCTACTGTGGGTAAAATCCTAGAGGGTTTTCTAAGAGATGCTATACTGGAGTATCTGAAGAAAAATAACCTCATGACCCATTATCAACATGGTTTTACGAGGGACCGTTCCTGTCAAACTAATCTAATAAGCTTCTATGAAGAAGTAAGTTCTGGACTGGACCAAGGAAATGCAGTGGATGTGGTGTATATGGACTTTTCAAAAGCTTTTGATACGGTGCCACACAAAAGGTTGATACATAAAATGAGGGCAATGGGGATAGGGGAAAATATGTGTAAGTGGGTTAAGAACTGGCTTAGTGATAGGAAACAAAGGGTGGTTATTAATGGAACACACTCAGAATGGGTCACAGTTAACAGTGGGGTACCACAGGGGTCAGTGTTGGGCCCACTTCTATTTAATATATTTATTAATGACCTTGTAGGGGGCATACAGAGTAGAATCTCAATATTTGCAGATGACACTAAACTCTGCAGGGTAATCAATACAGAGGAGGACAATTTTATATTACAGGAGGATTTATGTAAACTAGAAGCTTGGGCTGCTAAATGGCAAATGCGCTTTAAGGGGGATAAATGTAAAGTCATGCACTTGGGCAGAGGAAACAAAAGGTATAATTATGTGCTTAATTGTAAAACACTGGGCAAAACTGTCACTGAAAAAGACCTGGGTGTATGGGTAGATGACAAACTCACATTTAGTGGCCAGTGTCAGGCAGCTGCTGCAAAGGCAAATAAAATAATGGGATGTATTAAAAGAGGCATAGATGCTCATGAGGAGAACATAATTTTACCTCTATACAAGTCACTAGTGCGACCACACTTAGAATCCTGTGTACAATTCTGGTCTCCGGTGTATAAGAAAGACATAGCTGAACTAGAGCGGGTCCAGAGAAGAGCGACAAAAGTTATTAGAGGACTAAGGGGTCTGCAATACCAAGACAGGTTATTAAACTTGGGGTTATTTAGCTTGGAAAAACGAAGGCTTAGGGGTGATCTTATAATAATGTATAAATATATGAGGGGGCAGTACAAAGACCTTTCTAATGATCTCTTTACTCTGAGGCCTGAGACTGGGACAAGGGGGCATCCTCTACGTCTGGAGGGAAGAAGGTTTAATCATAATCACAGACGCGGATTCTTTACTGTAAGAGCAGTGAGACTATGGAACTCTCTGCCACATGATGTTGTAATGAGTGAGTCACTACAAACATTTAAGAAGGGCCTGGATGCCTTTCTTGAAAACTATAATATTACCAGTTATATATACTAGATTCTTTGATAGGGCGTTGATCCAGGGAATTAGTCTGATTGCCGTATCTGGAGTCAGGAAGGAATTTTTTCCCCCAATGTGGAGATTAGTGTTGCCACATGGGGTTTTTTTTGCCTTCCTCTGGATCAACATGTTAGGCTATGGGTTGAACTAGATGGACTTAAAGTCTTCCTTCAACCTTAAAAACTATGTTACTATGTTATGACACCTGGTACTCCAGTCTGGCATGGTGAATGTCTCACCTCCTGACTGTGAGCTCCTCAGGTCCTCTTCTGGCATGTCAATCCAGTTCTGAATTCTGACCTCGCTGCATATGAGGTCCAGTATGGTTTGTGTGGTAGAACTCCAGGTCACATATGTGTGCTATACAGGCCTCTCCAGTTCTGGTGCTGAAGCACCCTCTGACCCTGGTGAGGAAGATGACATCCCCCAGAGCAGGCATATCTTGTGGCGGATCCATAACGTAGACAAACTGTGTACTGCTGGCACATCGTAGCAAACACTAAGTGTAGCAGAGTGTAGCTGCATTGACCTCACTGCACTGCCAAGATGGTGCTGTACTCTGCGATTTGCTTTGCTTTGCCTAGGGGCCTGTCTCTTCCAGTGCCAGGTCACAAACAATTGCTTACAGGATGTTATTGATTTCACAATCTTGTTGCCTAGCTCCTCATTAACCCCTGCAGAAGGCACCTGACTGACAAATCCCATTCCACAAGTAACACCTGAGCTTGCGGTTGAGTGGAGTGATTATTGAAGCCTGACATATTTGGAGGAGAGATAATGAAAACAAATACGTTTATTCAGCTCACTCATCTGGAATGCTAAATAGGGCTAGTGGGCAGCAATGCAAGGACAAGTTCAATATTAATTATACATATAACACACTTGTGCACATGCCAAAAATCTGTATTCTAATTGTATGGAATGAAATGAAATAAAGTGTTTGCACATTTTCAAGAAGCAATATCTGCAGTACGGTGTTTCAGGAGTGTGAACATACCTATAAGACCATGTATGTAAAGCATATAATTGCCATATACTACTTTTATGTGAATTGCTATCACATAAGTATAGAGGAGATGGCCACACATGCTACTGACCCTCTGCAATAATAAAGGTTTGCGCTCCCAAAAAATAAATAATAATATAATAATAAAAGATCTAAACAATATTAAGCCCTCTTAAACAAATGTTTTAAGGAGATTGTAAACTTCCTAGACTTCACAGCTGCTACCACATCTGGCACTGTTTCCAAACTTCACACCTTGCAGTTGTCAAAAACACCTACAAACTCTAGGAATGCTTAATAAAATTATTTTAAAGCTCAAAATAATTCTACAGGTTGAAAAACACAATAGACCTGATGGCTGGGAAGACTCCTAACCAAATAGTTTGGTGTTGTTCCCAGGAATTGGCCCCAAACAATCATGGGAAGTTTCAAACAATGGTAAGAAGATCCTGGAAGTTGTTGTCATCAATCATCATTAGTATCATAAATGTTTATACCCTTATACCCATTACCTTATAGATGACATCTTCTCTGATTGGAGTCTTTCTCTTACTTTTGTTCTTTATCTTGTAAAGATCCATGATGAATTATCACATTCCCATCTTGTCTCTGCACACTTCCATCTTCTGTGCACATCTCAACACAAAGCCCTTAAAAATAGCAGTGTGATTATAATTAGAGATGAGCGAACGTTTTCAAATATGGTTTGTCACTTTGAAATTCGGCACAAATAGTTTGTGATCGGAAAACCTAAGCAATTTACTAAAAACATCAGCAAAATGCGGCTTTGTTCAGGAAAAAAGTTTGACATTTTAAAATGGCCCTAAAGTTTTCCTTGAAAAATTGGGCCAAAATATGCGCCAGAAGACCCGGTGGCTGAGAACTTCACTAACCTAAGATTAGTGGAGATCACAGCCATGGTGTCTACCAATTTCTTTCAGTAGTAATAGTGATTGGCGTGCACACCAGTAGGATGTGGTGGAGGTGCCAGTGTAGGGGGCCCTTGGGTCCCGATATCAGCAAAGTCTTTTAAAGAACACTGCACACTCCAGAAAAATTTTTTTTCAAAGTGAAATTGTGTATTTATTAGTGGTGCATACAGACATTTTATGCGATAGGGCTTGACGTTTCGACCACGTCCCGTGGTCTTTATCAAAATATCGCTGTGGAAAATAGAAACAGTGCAGTGAATGTACAATATTTACAAAAATTTACATACAATTTTTGGTGTTGTGTGTGTTCAACACTCAATGCTTCACATAGATCTGTCATATAGTTTGTAGTGTATGTCATAGAGAATATTCCATTAGTAATCCAGATGATAGAGGACATGAGGTTACAAGGTAGTAAATGAGAGAACATGTGTAGATTAGGGTATAGAAGGTTAATCCCATAGTGATGTAAAGATAGTGTGGAGATAGAGAATTTTACCTGTCTAGTCTTATAGCTATGGGTATATTGCACCTAGGAAGCCCACAGGTCCTGTATTGGTTAAATGGTGCCTTTTGTCCTCTGGTAGTGGTGGTTGTCTGTTAATCAATTATTTGTTAATCAATTATTTAGTGGTGAATACGGGGCATATCTCATTAGTTGGTTGTTAGGGTAATTACCTTTAGGGATATCTATAACAGATATAACTCACTAGAGGATATCTGATTCTCATCTGTGTGCCAGGAATGCACCTTCCCAGATCCAGCCCTGTGAGTGGGATATGTTCCTAATGGTAGGAGAACATATAGTGTTAAGTGGAAATCACTATGTATACTTAGCTTGTTTATATGGATCTCAGTGGTGGTTCAGTGGACCTGCCTCCTGCTCCGGGATCTGCCAGCGCGTCCAGCGCTTCGGCTGTGACTGACAAGGAGCCGGGAGTCGCAGCTCTTTAACCGCTCATCCCGGTCAGCTGAAAAATTGGGCCAAAATATGCGCCAGAAGACCCGGTGGCTGAGAACTTCACTAACCTAAGATTAGTGGAGATCACAGCCATGGTGTCTACCAATTTCTTTCAACAGGGTGAATTTAAGGGAGCTTAAAAAGAAAGTTTTTAAGCTTCCTTGAGTTTGCAGGTGTTGGGACACCTGCAGGCTGTGAATTTTTGGAACAGTGCCAGATGTGGCAGCAGCTATGAAATCCAGGAATTTTAAAATCTCATTTAAACATGCCTTTAAGAGAGGTTTTCATTTATTTAACTATTTTTTAAAAATGTTTATTTTTAGAAAGAAAACCTTTATTATTGCAGAAGGTCAGCAACGTTCAAGGTCACCTCTTGTACACTTATCTGCTAGCAATTCAGATTAAAATAGCATTATCCATTATATGCTTAGCATTCATGGTTTTATAGGGGTATTCAGACTGATAAAACATTATAATATGGATATTGCTTCTTGAATATGTGTATTCATTTTTTCTTTTCCTTTCATACATTTGGAATACAGATTTTGGCATGTGCACAAGTGTGTTATAGCATTAATCTTGGACCCGTCCATGCATTGCCCACTAGCTGTCATGACTGGGATAGAGGATGAGGGAATAGTAAACAAGATGGTATTGCAGGCAAGATAACTGAGTATCTGGTCTGACCCTGTAGACTGGAAACCCTGGTCTGACCCTGTACTCAGAGATACCACTGATGGTGAGGAGGTCTGAGTGGCCACCCTTGCCCTCGACTCCTCAACCCACCACAGAACGGAGTCAGGTGCCACTTGAGCAAAAAGAAGACTTGCAGAAACAGCAGCACAAGCACCAACGTCTACACAGAAGCTCAGTCAACGGCAGAGTGAAAACTGTAACAGCGATATCACCTGGTGAAGGGAGAAGCTATTTAAAGGGAACCTGTCAACCCCTTTGGGCTTTTTAAACTGTGCCACCCGCTCCACTGCGCGAGTGCAGCTGTCACTCAAGCGCCAGTCACAGATGGGGTCGACAATTTTAAAAAATGCAAGGCGGGTTTTGCAGCCGAGGGCGGCGAGGATATAATCCACCAGGACATATATGAGCCTCCCGGACTTAATAGGAGGCCAGCGCTGGATAGAATAAAAGTTATTTTCTCAGGTATGAGGGGCACATCTGGGCACATAGAGGAGTTACAGGAATCCCTATTACATTATGTGTAAGCTGGTGGGCACAGATTAAAATGTCCAAAGGGGGTGACAGGTTCCCTTTAAAGGCCAGGTAAACAAAAAGAAGGTAAGGAGCGCTAAGTGAAGATCTCTTTGACAATTGTTAAGGGGTTCTCTCATAGAGTCTCTCACCTGTGTCTGTGGTGCGCTGCCCTGCACAACTAAGGTGAGAGATTAGACCAGGGAGACACTGCACTTCACTGCTTAAAGGGCTCCTGTCACCTCCAAAACACCTCCTAAGCTAGCAAAACATGTCTCATATTATCACTAATCTCACACTCCTTTTGTCTCAGAAAAGCATCCTGTGAAAGTGGAGAAAAACGTTTTATAACTTACTCATTAGCGAAGTTAATTAGCAGGGGCTATATTCTTTATCCCCTAGGGCGGGCCCTCTTCGTCATAAGATCATGCCCTAATAGGCGTGATCTTCTATTCATATTGTATCCAGCGCCTCCCTGCTCTCCACGGCGCTGCCTGGGCTGTAATGACGCGAATCACGTCATTTCCGGCATCGGGTGACGTCAGTACACCCACGCCGCTGTGTACTGCTTCAAGCACCGCATGCGCAATGCGCATTATGTAAGCCCTTATGTAACATTTTTGTGTGATTTTTTGTACTTGCATCACTTGCCCTTGCATCACTTTCTCTGTCCTTTGAAAAGGGATGCAACAAACCTGTTTTTTAATGCCTAAAACAGTATTAAAAGAGATTTTGTGCACACATTCTCTCTCCTATGTTCTCCTGTTCTAATATCGTGTGTGAGAGTTATCAGTGGGTCCGGGGACTAGCGTTCCAACAGATCCATTATCCCATAGATTGTATGGAATTAATGCTAATACTGTGTACAGTGTGCCTACAGTCTGCACTTTGAAGACCTGATGGATCCACCCCAAGACATGTCAGCTGTGGAGAAGATGATTTTCCTCACCACCCCAGGGGACAATTGTGCTTCGCTGCAACCAGACCAGCCCGCAGATGAGATGCCCACATTTGCATGCACCCCACATTGGGACTGGTTTGCAGTGAGGTCAAGATCCAGTGCAGGTCCCGCGTGCCTAAAGAGGTCTCATTGGAACAGAGCTAGGAGTCAGGAGAAGGTGAGCCATTCCATAGGCCAGCTGGGACCTCCAGAGGTCTGAGTGAGGATCATGCAGCATGCCTGGCCTTATTAAACTTGCATCTGGTGGATCAGCAAATAGAAGAGGAGGATGAGGAGGACTACAAGAGGGTACTAGTGTCAGAAGCCACTGTTTCCCTGCCTTCCATAGCACCCACACCAGAGGCCTTCGACTGTGAAAATGCCATTTAGGGCCCTCTACCCCGTCCCAGAAATTCCCCTGCTGGGACCCTGCATCATGCAGAATATAAAATTGCAGGCTGATAGCCTCATTGTTAGTGTTAGCCGGATAAGGACTGTTTGTTTGGAGTTCTGAAAAGAGCGAGATCTGTTTTTTTTGCCTCATGGCTGGGTAGGCCTAATTTTATTTTTCCCCTTCCAAAGTTTAGCACTAGTTGCGCTTTCCGCTGCTAAATTAGTAGGACTGCAGCCTTTGTACCACACCTCAAGGCCATAAATGGACTGTGCCCTTAATGGACTGTGCACTTAATGGACCTTGCCCTACATGGATTGTGGCCTAAATGGACTGTGCCCTAATTCCACTGTGCCCTTAATGGACTCTGCCCCATTATCTTGTTGGCCTGCACCCCATATATAATGGACTGTGCTGATCCTTGTGGCATTTACATGGTCTTATGAACTGTTGTGTGAAAAGGGGAAACACCGCAAGACCCGATGTGCCAGCTGGATCATTTGCTTGTAACATTCAAGAAATGTGAAGGTCTCACTCATATGCTGATGCTCCCCTAGTTGTGCTCCTGCCACAATGACGGAATGGAGTCCAATGCCTATGTGAGCCTCTACAGACTTTGTGCTCCTGTTGGCTAGTTTTAGGGAAAAATGGACTTGGACTCTATCGTTCTCAGTACTCAACCTGGTAAGACTGGGGTTGAGACGACCCAAAGAAAGAAGAAAAATACCTTTTATAATGTTTTACCTGTGTTTTATGCACAACTGTATTCATCATGTCTTCCAGGTGTCCACTATGGCCGAGGATGGCCATGGTTAAAAAGGGGAGATATGTAAGAGAAGTGTCCAGTGCCCCCATGAAGTCTTTGCCCCCCCAAGACATCACTGTTACTGTGTATATTTATATATGTGTATCTTTAAGACTTATTAGGAATAGTTTGTGCTAAGCGCCTATTTGAAAATTATTAGAGTTTATGTAACATATCTGAAAAATTACACCAACAAGTGATTTTGTTAAACTCTGCAACAGTAAAGTTTTTTAACTTCACTCCTTGTGGGCTAGACTGTGCAGAGTAAGAGGTTTGTCATGGTTTGTCACAGTGCCTGCTGACCCTCTATTTGGGGGACGCAGTCACTGATCTTGCCTGCCATATGCTGGGACTACTTCAGGATTTATTTGGGTTTCATTTTTGTTTTGTTTTACAATTTCTTTCTACATGCTTTTTTTTGTTGTTAGATGGAATGGGAGACGCCTATTGGAGGCGACACTTATGGGGAAGCTGGGGCCTGCTAATTTTTTCTTTAACATTTTAAAATCTATTAATAAGTGAAAGATTACTTGAGTTTTCAGCTGTTCAAGTGGATGGATGGATACACAGAAATATTAGATAGATAGATAGATAGATAGATAGATAGATAGATAGATAGATAGATAGATAGATAGATAGATAGATAGATAGATAGATAGATGAATAGATACAGTGCCTTGTGAAAGTATTCAGCCTCCTTGACCTTTTCAACCTTTTGCCACATTTCAGGCTTCAAACATAAAAATATAAATTCTAATTTTTTTGTAAAAAAAAAAAACAAGTGGGACACAATCGTGAAGTCACTTCCAAGAATTGTCCAGCGAGTTGAGGAAAATTGCACCTTTCTTTATAAAGTTTCCATTTATTCCTATTCATGTTGCCTGAAGACATGATAAACCCACCAGTGTATTTTTACGTGCTAAGAAACCTGTTTTTACCTGAATACGAATAAATGGAAATTCTATAAAGAAAGGTGCAATTTTCCTCAACTCATTGGACAATTATTGGAAGTGATTTGAATGCAGCTACAGGCCCGCTGGAGTTCGTGTTGAGAGAGAAAAACTGTAGAGAGAAGTCAGGTGAGCGGACCCTTTTTTTCTTAATGTAATGTAAAACAATCGTGAAGTGGAATGATATTTATTGGATATTTTAAACTTTTTTAACAAATAAAAAACTGAAAAATGGTGCGTGCAATATTATTGGGCCCCCTTGAGTTAATACTTTGCAGCGCCACCTTTTGCTGCGATTACAGCTGCAAGTCCCTTGGGGTATGTCTCTATCAGTTTGTAGCTGCGTGTAAAGGTACCATTAGTGTACAGCAGTGTCGGTGTACAGAAGTATCAGTGTTGTGCAGCGGTGTCGGTGTGTGGCGCTGTCAGTTTGCGGCAGTGTCAGTGTGCAGTGGAGTCGGTGTACAGCACTATCAGTGTTGTGCGGCAATGTCGGTGTGTGGCGGTGTTGGTGTGCGGCGGTGTCAGTGTTCCACGGTGTCGGTGTACAGCAGTGTGGGTGTACAGCAGTATCAGTGTTGTGCGGCGGTGTCAGTGTGCGGTGGGTGTCAGTTTGCGGCGGTGTCTTTATTCAGTCACCAGGCGAGACTAATCAGCGGGGGCAGAATTGAGCGGGACAGGATGGAGCGAGCGAAGCAGGATGGAGCCAGCAGTGCCGGTGTGCGGCGGTGTCGGTGTGTGGTGGTGTCGGTGTGCAGTGGAGTCGGTGTAGAGCACTATCAGTGTTGTGTGGCGATGTCAGTGTGTGGCGGTGTGCGGCGGTGTCGATGTTACGTAGTGTCGGTGTACAGCAGTGTGGGTGTACAGCATTATCAGAGTTGTGCGGTGGTGTTGGTGTGCGGCGGTGTCGGTGTGCGGTGGTGTCGGTGTGCGGCAGTGTCTGTCGCCGGGCGAGACTAATCAGTGGGGCAGAATGGAGCGGGACAGGATGGAGTGAGCGAGGCAGGATGGAGCCAGCAGGGCAGGATGGAGTCAGCAGTGCCAGTGTGCGGCGATGTCGGTGTGAAATGGTCTCGGTGTGAAGCGGTGTCTGCGGTGTGTGGCAGTGTCAGTGTTGTGCGGCGGTGATGGTGTGTGGCGGTGTCGGTGTGCGGTGGTGTCAGTGTCGGTGTGCGGCAGTGTCGGTGTGCAGCAGTGTCAGTGTGCAGCAGTATCAGTGTTGTGCGGCGGTGTCGGTGTTCAGTAGCCGGGCCAGACTAATCAGCAGGGGCAGAATGGAGCAGGGCAGGATGGAGCGAGCGGGGCAGGATGGAGCGAGCGGGGCAGGATGGAGCCAGCAGGGCAGGATGGAGCCAGCGGGGCAGGATGGAGCCAGTGGGGCAGGATGGAGCCAGCAGTGTCAGTGTGCAGCGGTGTCAGTGTGCAGCGGTGTCAGTGTGAAGCGGTGTCTGTGGTGTGAGCGGTGACTGTGGTGTGAAATGATGTCTGAGGTGTGCAGCGGTGTCTGTGGTGTCAGTATTGAGCGCCGGTGTCTGTGTGCAGGGTGTCGGTGTTCAGTGGCCAGGCGCAACTAATCAGCGGGCAGAATGGAGCGGGGCAGGATGGAACGAGTGGGGTAGGATGGAGCGAGTGGGGCAGGATGGAGCGAGTGGGGCAAGATGGAGCGAGCGGAGCAGGATGGAGCGAGCGGGGCAGGATGGAACCAGGGGGACATGATGGAGGCGAGGGGGCAGGATGGAGGTGGGGGGGCAAGATGACGGCGGGGGGGCAGGATGGAGCTGGCGGAGTAGGATGGAGCCGGCCGGCAGGATGGTGGCGGCGGAGAAGGATGGTGGCGGCAGAGCAGGATGGTGGCAGGGGGGCAGAATGGAGGCAGAATGGAGGGAGCGGGGCAGGATGGAGGCAGCGGGGCAGGATGGAGTGAGCGAGGCAGGATGGAGCCAGTGGGGCAGGATGGAGGCGAGCGAGGCAGGATGGAGCGAGCGGGGCAGGATGGAGCGGGGGGGGACAGGATGGTGGCGGGGGGCAGGATGGTGGTGGGGGGCAGGATGGAGGTGGGGGGGCAGGATGGAGGCAGGGGGCAGGATGGAGGGAGCAGGGCAGGTTGGAGCAGGGGGGCTTCACGCTGACACCGCTTCACACTGACACCGCTGCACACCGACACTGCCAGCTCCATCCTGCCTCATTGGCTTCATCCTGCCCCGCTGGCTCCATCCTGCCCCCGTGGTGGAAGGGGGGCGGGATGGTGGCGGGGGGGGCAGGATGGAGGCGGGGGAAGGATGGAGGCGGGGATGTAGGATGGAGCGAGCGTGGCAGGATGGAGCCGGGGAGGCAGGATGGAGCCAGGGGGGCAGGATTGAGCCGTAGAGCAGGATGGAGGTGAGGGGCAGGATCCCCTTCGCCCCCCTCTGTTCTCACCCGTGGTTGGCTTGAGCGATGCCGGGTGCTGAAGTCTGTGCAGTGGTCATGTGACAGGGCGGGCTATGTGACGTCACATCAGCCCGCCCTGTCACATGACCGCTGTACAGTGTGCGAATTTGTAGCTGGAGGTGAGGGGGGAGGTGGGCAGAGGTGATAGCCTCTGTGATAGCCGCGGCCGGACACGTGTATCCTGGCGATAGCGATGCCTATGCATCGCTGTCGCCAGGTTTCAGCTTGGCGCGAGTTTTGAATGCGCATGGCTGTTTTGCATACACTGCACTCATTGGTTGCCGTGGCTGGCAGCGATCAATGAGCTCTGGCGCGTGATTTCGCCGACAGACAGACACGATTGGGCAATTATATAGTAGATATATATATAATGTAGCACCAAACATATTCCATAGCACTTTACTATTCAGAAGGAAGATGTACAGACAATATGAGACAATACAGAGAAAACATAATTCAACAGATAACAAGAGGAGTGAGGGCCCTGCTCGCAATATATGATGGTTTCAATCTTATTTAGTTTGAGATGTGCTTGGCATATTGCCCACATCAGTTAGACTTCACACCACGGATCTGGGGCAATCCAGCGCTCCCAAACATGAGAGTCTATGAGGCCTTATTGCCCCGATCCGGGAGGATCCGGGAACCGGACACCCGCGGCTGCACGCTGCTGTAATTTCAGGACTGCGGCTAGCTCCCTGCTAGCCGTGATCTTGAAAAATCAGCAGCTGCGGCTGCAATTAGAGTGATCCGCTGCACACCGGACCGGAGGGCATATTTGCCCTCTGGTTCTGTTTGCAAATCCAGTCCGGGGCTGTCAGGTTCACCCCTGACAGCCCCGGATCGGATTTAAACATGGTGTGAAGCTGGCATTACTTACCACCGGTGAGTTTGACTGGACATCGCTCACATGAAACAAAGTTATTTACCCTCAATTTTGGAAAGGTGCCTACAATTTTGTCCAGCCTATTTTTGAGGTTTTGTGTGAAATTAAGACCAATTTGCCTTTTTTTCCCCAGTTCCTTTTTGCGTTGTGCCAATACGCACAAAGGAATTAAACATGTCTTTAAGAAAATGTGTAATTGCAATCATTTTCTGCTAATAATACTTCATTTTCAGGAACAATTACAGGGGTGCCGACACTTTTAGCCATGACTGTATAGGCCAAAATCTCTTTTTAATCGCCCTCACTTCTTAACATATCTGAACCAGTTCATTTACGTATGTACTCGAAGTGGTTTTCCACTAGATTATCCACCAGAGGGCTTAAAAAATAGTAGTAGGTAACCCTTTTAAAAAGAACTTTTATTTAGCAGGGTCAAAAGTGGTCAAAGAGTTTTCCAAGTGAGGGGATTTACAGGCCTCTAACGTGTTCTATCACATTTCATGTATTTTGTAACAAATGTAAGATACCATCATATTTCTTTCTGCTGCCCATGAACTCTAGACTGTTTTATCAAACTTCAAAGTTCACTGTCCTTGTCGAATATCACAATTCACTACATTTATAATACCTGATAAAACTAAAGGCTGTAATGTTATGGCCTTCAAACGGAGACAGTCTCATACTGATAACTAATTATCAGAAGGATCAATGTTCATTGGGTTCAATATGTTGGATACTGGTGGGGAGATAATACCAGTTAGTTCTATGTGATACAACAATTTATTATTTATGTATTATCTTGCAGTGATAATCTTATAATCTCTGTATACATAAAGCAAAATATGTAATTGATCTAAGTTAAACCTACTTATTGTTTTTACCATGCTAACTACTGACCACTCGCTGCTGCCTTCAGACTTGCAGATGCATCTGCAGCGTTTTGCAGATGCATCTGCAAGCATCTGCATGCAGACCGCGGCCCCTATGTTTATAATGGTGCGCACGGCGGTCTGCAGATGCTTCCGGACCGCCGTGCGCACCCATTCACTCCTATATGTGATCTGTGCGCACGCGATGCCTGCGCACAAATCACACACTCCCGCCCGCACCATGGACGCGAGATGTCGCGTCCCTGGTGCGGACTAGAGTGTGTGATCTGTACGCAGGCATCCGCGTGCGCACAGATCACATATAGGAGTGAATGGGTGCGCACGGCGGTCCGCAAGCATCTGCAGACCGCCGTGCCCCCCATTATAAACATAGGGGCCGCGGTCTGCATGCAGATGCTTGCAGATGCATCTGCAAAACGCTGCAGATGCATCTGCGTCTGAAGGCAGCCTTAAAGTTAGGCTAGCTCTACAGACTTGTCTTTATTGATCCTATTACAGGGGCATCTCAATGAATTAGTATATCATCAAAAAGTTAATTTTTTTTCAATAATTCAATACATAAAGTGAAACACATATATTATATCGAGTCATTGCAAACAGAGTGATCTATTTCAAGTGTTTATTTCTGTTAATGTTGATGATTATGTCTTACAGCCACTGAACATCGAAAGGTCATTATCTCAGAAAATTAAAGTAGGGCAGATGAAGGGTCTGAGAGATAAAATATCATCTAAATAGTTATCAGAGGCTTCACCTTATGTGGTTGTGAGAGTCACAACCACTATAAAAGCATATCATGGCTGCTGCAGTCCCCAATGTGGTGCTTATAGACTAATTAAAATCGGTTTTGAGAAACAGCAGGGGAATTTGTAAAAAGTACATGATTTTTATTGAGATACTCATTAAAAAATTAATCAAGAATGCACAGTTACATGGATACAAATGGATAACAGTTGTATGGCTAAGAAGGAATTCTCCAGAATTTATAAGGAAAGACCAGTGCCTCAGGCAGGAAGGGCACACAGTGAGCATATCACAGGCAGTGTGCATATCGCACCCCAGCCCAGTGAGAAAACAGTCATCGAAATACAGTTAACGGGGTGAATTTTCAGAGTCCACTTAGGTTTACACAATATATTTGGCCTCAATGGTATTATCTGTAGCAATGTAGAGTAATACGGCACAATATATGAAATTGCTCATGCCCGCACTACTCATGCAGACAGTTCCAAATGACTACACCCGTATGTGTACACTAAATCTAGAACTTCCCTGCAAATAAGGGCTCAGAGTATCATATGAGGGTACAAAATGACAAGTGGGGAAGCAAAAAGCCACTTTAATTCTATGTGAATGGTCTCACACACATAATTAATACTCCCCAGTATAAATACCTGAACCTACTGAACACCTGCTATGATTCAATGTACAAATTACATGCTGGGCAGTATAGTGAATTCAAGGACCTACCGCACAGATGGAGATTACCACGTGAAGATGCATTACTGCGTGTCCTAGACTCCTACGCACGTGAGAGGAAATATCCTTGAAATGGGGGTTTCAAAGGCGCTAAACACACCAGTAAATGAGCAAAATCTGGGTTCCAGTCCAAAAACTGAGATTATAGAGTGGCCAACCCAATGCCCGGACCTTAATCCAACAGATCACTTGTGGGGTGACAACAAAAATATGATTTCTGAGGCAAAACCAACAGATACAAACAAAGTGTGCGATGTAGTCAAAGCATCCTGGGCTGGAATAATAGTTGACAGGTGCTAGACGTTGGTTGACTCTATGCAACGTAGATGTGAAGCAGTTCTAAAAAACTGTGGTATACAACTAAATATTAGGTTAGTGATTCAAAGGAATATAAATCCTAAAAATAAGATTACATATTTTGAGTTTGTAAAGACAAATGCAGACTCCTATTTCTTTGAACAGCCCAATGTTCATTTTTTGTTATTTTTTGTAAAGTAGTTAACAATTATATACATTTCTCCATGTTTTGATTTAGAAAACAGTGTGAAATGATCCCAATGCATGGAAATAAAAACTATTATAAAGATTTTAGTCTTAAAGCTGGTTTCACACTAGCATTGCATCCTGATCAGGATGAAAATGCATGCCTCTGCATCCGCCGACACATGCACAAACGCATGACACCGCAGTGTTTTTGCCAGATCAGACACAGGATCAGGCAAAAAATCGCTGTGTTTGTATCAGTTTTTGCATGTGTTTTTGTCTTGATCCGTCCTGCGTTAATGACTTTTGAATAGGAAAAGTTCATATGCTGTGGAGAGAGAGAAATGCAACTTTCTGCATTCACGGAGGTGAAAACAACGCACTAGTGTGGATCCAACGAAATCCTCATTCCACCTGATGTCCATGCGGCACCCATGTTAAGTATAGGGAAGCATGCCAGATCAGGATGCATCAAGATTTGGATGGATACTGACGCTAATTGGAAAAACACTAGTGTGAAACCACCGTAACTCATTTTTTGAACACACTGCTGTTATTTGGAACACAACTGTACGCATGTATAATGAACAAACAAATCACCTGATTTGGCTCTTAATGCTTCCATTTCAGTTTGCATCAAGGATAAATGAAAACGACTTTCAAGATGGTAGGCGTTTCCATCAAAACACATGTTATGCTCCATGCAGTTTCCTTTCAATGCGAGTGCTGCCAGAACACTGAAGGTATGGAATTGCCCAAATTAGGCTCCTTACGCAGAGAAATATGGAGTATTGTATCCTTGTATAAGGATTGCAGAGTACCCTTCACTGAGGCTTTGTGCTTGTTCCAACATAGCACCATCTATCAGAAGATCGAGTGAGCATCTATTGTAAAGGAATCTTGTCATCGCAGCTTTCCATCTTAGGCGGCCGTCACACGCTACGATATCTTGAAAGATATCACTTGAACGCGCCTGATTAAAAATCGCGTGAACGATGTCTCTGCGTGTGACGGCAAGATACGACGAGAGAGAAGTGTTCAAATCGCAAGATCGAGATCTGAGCTCCGGACCTCAGATCTTGCGATGAACGATTTTACAAACAGCTTCATCGTGGTGTATAACATACACATAGGCATAGGCTCTGCCGCTGGGAGATGGTAACTATGGTACACGTCGGGTTACTAAGCGATGCGCGGCGCCTAGTAACCCGATGTGTACCATAGTTACCAGCGATCTCGCTGGTCCACATCGCTGGTGAGTCTGTCTGTGTGACATCTCACCAGCGATGTGAGCGTGATCGCTTACAATATCGCCAGCGATATCGTAGCGTGTGACGGCCGCCTTAGCTTTATCAGTATGTGCTTGGGATCTGGGATCTGTCTTGCCATGCCCACCATTCTCTTCTTAAAAAAATGCTAAAGTAGGCTGGGGTCACAGTTGCATTTTTCACAAGCGTTTTTGGAGACCTGCGTTTTCAAAAACGCATGTAAAAAACGCACCCGTAGGCCCCCATGTTAAAAAACGCATGCCCTAATACCAAAAACGCATGTGTGACTGTACAATGCGTTTTCGGTGCATTTCCAAAAACGCATGCGTTTTTTAATATGGGGCCTTATGGGAAACGCATAAAAAACGCATGTACAATTAGTGCCGTTCAAAAACGCATGCGTTTTCCATAGGAGCCCATGTTAAAAAAACGCAAGCGTTTTAGAAAACGCATGCGTTTTTTTAACATGGGCTCCTATGGAAAACGCATGCGTTTTTGAATGGCACTAAAAGGTACTAATTGTACATGCGTTTTTGCATGCGTTTTCCATAGGGGCCCATGTTATAAAAACGCACCAAAAAATAGTACATGCCCTTTTTTTGGGTGCAGATTTCAAAACGCAGCCAAAAACGCAGGGAGCCATCACACACCTTAAAAAACTCATGCTGACATGAAAAAACGCATGAGTTTTGTTAAATCACTAAAAAAAAACTCATGCCAACTGTGACCCCAGCCGTAGATAGAGTTAGTACATGCCAGGCATCAACACTATTTCAACATCTATCAGGTTTTTACATTCTCTATACATGCCATTAGCATCCTATGGAATAAAAAGAAGGCATTTTGACCTTGCGTTTTCATGTTAACCCGTTTCCATTTCACTTTGTAATAATACAGTATGTCACAGGAATTATGTGCAATCTGCATGCCGCCATATTATTCCTCATTGATAACATGGTATTATGAGTTTTAAAGGTACAGTATGTTCATATGTTAAGGATTTGCTGTCATCTATTATAATAAAACCCTAAGGCTACTTCCGTCAGGATGTAACTGTATGCTACGTCACATCCTGGCTGAAGTAGCCTCTACACCCACTGTGGGTGATCTAATATGGCCGCCCGCACACATACACACACACACACCTCCATACACTGTCCGCTATACTTACCTCCTCCATTCCGCCGACATGTCGCCGCCCCCGGAGGACTGGATCCAATATGGCGTCTGTGAAGTCTCGCGAGACTTCACAGACGCCATATTGGATCCAGTCCTCCGGGGGCGGCGACATGTCGGCGGAACGGAGGAGGTAAGAATAATGGACAGTGCATGGAGGCGTGTGTGTGTGGTCTCGCTGACTACTCTGCCCGCCGCACTGCACTGAACACTCTGCCCGCCGCACTGTGCTGACCACTCTGCCCGCCGCACTCACTGCTAACCACTGAGCCACCGCGCAGTGCTAACCACTGAGCCACCGCGCAGTGCTAACCACTGAGCTACCGTGCAGTGCTGACCACTGAGCCACCGTATACTTTGCTAACCATTGAGCCCCTATATACTCTGCTAACCACTGAGCTGCCGTACAGTGCTCCATCCTGCCTGTGCTGCTCCATCCTCCCCCACCCCAACGCTTTGTCCTCCGTCCTCCTCCCCCTCGCCGCTCTGTGCTCCATCCTTCCCCTGCCGCTCCATCCTCCCCCTGCCGCTCCCTCCTCCCCCACCCCACCACATCCTCTTCCTTCCTTTGTCCGCCTCCCCTCCGACACTCCATCCTCCGTCCTCCCCCTGCCTCTGCTGCTCCAGCCTCCCCCACCCCGCCGCTTTGTCCTCCATCCTCCTCACCCTCGCCGCTTTGTGCTCCGTCCTCCCCCTGCCTGTGCTGCTCCGGCTTCCCCCACCCCACCACTTCGTCCTCCATCCACCTCTCCCCCACGGCTCTGTGCTCCGGCCTCCCCCTGCCGCTTCATCCTCCCCCTGCCTGTGCCACTGCATCCTCCCCCACCGCTTCCTCCTCCTTCCTTTGTCCTCCTCCCCTCCGCCACTCCATACTATGTTCTCCCCCTGCCTGTGCTGCTCCATCCTCCCCCCCCCGCCGCTTTGTCCTCTGTCCTCCTCCTCCCACCGCTCTGTGCTCCGTCCTCCCCCTGCCTGTGCTGCTCCATCCTCCTCCACAGCTTCCTCCTCCTTCCTTTGTCCTCCTCCTCTCCACCACTCCATCCTCCCCCTGCCTGTGCTGCTCCATCCTCCCCCACTCCACCGCTTCATCCTCTGTCCTCCTCCCCCTGTGCTCCGTCCTCCCCCTGCTGCTCTGTCCTCCCCCTTCCTGTGCCGCTCCATTCTCCTCCACCCCACCACTTCCTCCTTCTTCCTTTATCCTCCTCCCCCCCGCCACTCCATCCTCCATCCTCCCCCTGCATGTGCTGCTCTGGCCTCCCCCACCCCGCTGCTTTGTCCTCTGTCCTCCTCCTCCCTGATGCTCTGTGCTCCATCCTCCCCCTGCCTCTGCCAATCCATCCTCCCCCACCCCACTGCTTCCTCCTCCTTCCTTTGTCCTCCTCCCCTCCACCACTCCAGCCTCTGTCCTCCCCAAAACTGTGCTGCTCCTTCCTCCCCCACCCGCCACTTTGTCCTCTGTCCTCCTCCCCCCTGATGCTCTGTGCTCTGTCCTCCCCCTGCCTCTGCCGCTCCATCCTCCCCCACCCCACCGCTTCCTCCTCCTTCCTTTGTCCTCCTGCCCTCCCCCACTCCATCCTCCGTCCTCCCCCTGCATGTGCTGCTCCGGCCTCCCCCACCCCTCCGCTTCGTCCTCCATCCTCCTCTCCCCAGCCACTCTGTGCTCCGTCCTCTCCCTGCTGCTCTGTCCTCCCCTTGCCGCTCTGTCCTCCCCCTGCCGCTCGGTCCTCCCCCTGCAGCTCCTTCCTCCCCCTGCAGCTCCTTCCTCCCCCTGCCTGTGCTGCTACATCCTCCCACACCCCGCCGCTACCTCCTCTGTCCTCCATCCTCCTCCCCTGTGCTGCTCTGTCCTCCCTCCTCCCCCCTGCCACACCATCCTTTCCCCGCTGCTCCTTTTTCAAAGTTCCTCCCAATTCAGCCCTCACCGCATTCCCCATGCAATCTCTATTTCTATATTCTAGAATACCCGATGCGTTATAATCGGGCCACCATCTAGTTTAAAACATAATACAGGTAAAAGGCATGTTCACCCATAGTGGAAATCCAATAGAAAAAAGAGAAAAGAGGATTGGTATTCGGGCGCTGCAGAGAAGTTAATACTTTATTCCACACTACGCATTTTAGGGATGGTCCATCCCATTCCTCAGGTGGAATTTCTATAATCTTGGATTTCTATTCTCTCATCTGGGAGCAGACGGCTGGAGCAGCGAGGTTGACACTCACACACAAGCAAAAGTGAGTAGCTGACACTCTGGAGACATCTTCAGATGGCTTGCTGTGCGGAGGTCAGCAAAGGATCCACTGATTCCACCTTAGACTACCTTCACATTACGATTTTTAGGGAGCCGATGCTGTCCGATATAAATCGGACAGCATCGGCTCCCTTCTGATGCCTGGAATCCGGCATAAAATCGCTCCCTGCGGGGTGAAAAAAAGAAAAAAAGAAAAGGTTATCCTCACCTCCCCCCGAGCCCCCGCCGTCTTCCGCCATCTTCTTGGAGGCTCCCGGTGGCTCCCGCAGGCTGCCGGTGTCAGCAGAGAGCTTCCTCTGCTGTTCAGGACCTGCGGTGATGTCACAGTCACGTGACCGCGGGTTCACCATGGGGTCATTCCATGTCAAGTGATCCAAAAATGAATATTTTTTTTCCCTGACGTCCTCAGATTTTTTAAATTTTTTTTCTATATGAAGAACAACTTTATCTAATTACAAAAAAAAAGTTTTGAATTTTTTTCTTTATCAGTTAATTTTTTACAGATTTTTAAAGTTTTAAAAAAGTGCGAATTTTGGCCTGGTATGGCTTTACATTTTCTATCATATCTCGGGCTAGAAATAAGATAGAGAAACAAAATAAACACCAATCTACTCAGAACTGTCCAGGCCTTCATCAGATATGTCACAAGAGGATCTTTGTTAATATTTTACCCATGTGATCGCAAGCGCAAAACTTTAAAACGCATTTCTGAAAAATCGGCGCGCTTTAAATATTTCAAAAACTGCCCATGTGTCTGCTATGCTCTTAGCCACATCTGTACCAAATTTCAAGTTGGGATCGCAATGGGATCATATTTTAACATATTTTACTAGTAATAGCGTCAATGGGTCATTCCATATCAAGTGATCTAAATATGAATATTTTTTTTTACCTGACGTCTTTAGATTTTTTTTTTTTTTTTTCCTTTATGAAGTACTACTTTAGTTAATTACAAATTAAAAGTTTAGAATTTTTTTCTTCATCAGTTAATTTTTTACAGATTTTTAAAGTTTAAAAAAAGGGTGAATTTTGTCCTGGTATGACTTTACATTTTTTTATCTCAGGCTAGAAATAAGATAATGAAGTGGGAGAGGCATCATTTTACTCAGAACGGTAACAGCTTTCATTTGAGATGTTACAAGACTATGTTTCTTTATATCAAATTCAAACTATTGACGGGCAATTGTGAAAAAATGACTGATTGTGTTCTTGGTGATTTTTGAATTGACACTATAATAGTTAAATATTTTGCACTTAGGTCCAATGAATGCGTCCATGGGGTCAAGCTGGGACAGAGTCATCACAAATTAGCCTTATTTGCAGATGACCTGCTACTTTACATCTCCCAGCCCCTGGTCTCCATCCCTTCGGTCTTAATGGAGTTTGAACGGTTCGGACAATTGAGCAACTTTAAAGTGAATTGCTCCAAAACCGAGGCACTCAATATTTCTTTGCCTGGAGAATTGGTTTCTCATCTATCTAAACAGTTCCCATTTAAATGGAAAGTAGAAGCCATTAAGTACTTGGGAGTCCTTATACCAAAAGATCTTAAACAAATATTCAATTTAAATTATCAACCCCTTTTGACTAACGCGGAATCGGCATTTACCTCCTATAGACAATTAAAGCTATCCTGGTTCGGGAGAATAAACGTAGTCAAGATGGATGTCTTGCCCTGACTCTTATATACTTTTCAGACAGTTCCTGTTCTATTGGATAGAGGCTTCCTCTCCAAAATGCAATCTATGATCCTTAGATTTGTCTGGGGAGCAAGAGGTCCAGATTGCGAATGAATATCCTATCCTTGCCCAAGACCAGAGGAGGGTTGGACTACCCAACATACGAGCGTACTTTGTGGCTTCCTCTCTTGTTAGAGCTCTAGATTGGCATTATCATGCGTCCTCCAAGAAATGGGTAGGGGTGGAGCAAGAGGGTTTGGGGATTCCGCTGAAACACCTGCTTTGGATTTCCCCTAGAGACTCCACAGACCTAGTACCTTTGACAGACATGACCAGAAACACCTTGAAGGTATGGCACCTAGTGACGAAAACCCTCCGCTTAAACGACAGACTTAGCCCTTTGACTCCCCTTTTTTCCAACCCATCTTTCCCACCCAGATTTGACAGGCAGAGATTTTTATGTTGGCGGATTGTGGATGACACCCGAGTAGGACAGACTCTGTCCAGTGGTGGTTTGCTCCCGATGGCAGAGCTACAACTCAAAGAACCTACGAGACCTCTTAAGTGATTCGAATTTCTCCAATACAGAGCATACTTATATTCAGCTGACCACTCTTGCAGGGTAAGATTGACGCCCAACGTATTGGAGAGGTTATTCCAACTGGAGGCTCCACCGAGGCGCAAAATATCAGTTCTATACCAGGCCTTAGGGTCCATGAGAGAGCAGGGCACCCTTTACTTCCAACGTGCTTGGGAGAGGGAATTGGGGTGTAGCATTTCAGAAGCTAATTGGCAGAAATGCTTTATATTTACTTACTCTCTAGCTAGCGCTTGTTCTGCACAAGAAAGAAGCTATAAGCTGCTCACTAGATGGTACGTGTGCCCGACGACACTCCGGAACATGTTCCCTGGAACCCCTGATACCTGCTGGCGCTGTGGGGAAGAGAAGAGTACAATGATACACATTTGGTGGAGTTGTGGGGAAATCCGGCGGTTCTGGTCTGAGGTTTTCAATGCATACGCCCGGATAACAGGTAAACAAGCCGAATGCTGCCCAGAATCGGCAATGTTATCCATTTTTCCAGGTCCTATTGGGCTACAGAAGAGGGATATTCTCCGCTTTTGCATCTTGGCTGCTCGTGCTGTGATCCCGAGGTTCTGGAAATCAAGCCGGGCTCCATCTCTACTTGATTGGTTCAAAGAATTGATGGACATATATCGAATGGAGGAGCTCGCAGCTGATGCGTCGAGATCTCGGAACAAATTCTTAGGGATTTGGGTTGAATGGATTCTTTTTCACGACTCTGCAGAATTTAGGAGTATCTTTTCCAGCACAGATAATATGGCGCGACCTCTGGCTGATGGGGAGCCAGTGGGATGAGTACCCTTTCTCCTTCCCATACCTCACCCGTCCCCCCCCCCTCCTTTTTTTCTTACGTGGCTTTTCTTTCCCAGTATAAGTTTTTCTAATGGTTTTTGTTTCTCTTCTCTCTCTCTTCTTTTCTATCTCTCTTTTCTTCCCATCTGATACATTCAGTCTAGGTATTTCCTTTCTACACCTATACCTTCAGAATTCTAGTGAACATTAGACAGGTATCGGAAACTCTGAGCTGTGAGTAGATCATTAATATTTCGGCCTTCCTTTCCAGTAAACTAGTCGATAGACTATTCCAACTAGGCCTCAACGGGTAATGACCCACTTACGTGGTCAACCTGTTAGAAGGGGCCAAGTGATAAAAATCATTCTGCTGGGGCTGCTTGTCCCCTTGACATCAGAACATCTCAAAACCCTGAGAAAGGTTGTATACTTGAGTGTTTGGAATTATATTTAGATTGTAGTATATATTGCACCAGAGATAAGCGCAAAAGTAAATTTGCAGCTTATCTTAAAGTTACTAATAACTTTGTGAATTCTCTTTTTGTATATTTTATATGTATCAAGATTTTGTTAAAAGATTGAATGTATGTCTTTCATATGTTTTTTCAAAATTTAATAAAAATGAGATTAACCATAGTTAAATATTTTAAAATATGATCCCATCACGATCCCAACTTGAAATTTGGTACAGGTGTGGCTAAGAGCATAAAAGACACATGGGCAGTTTTAAAAAATTTTTATTAAAACGTTTTTTTCGGAAATGCGTTTCAAAATGTTGCGTTTGCATTCGCATGGGTAAAAAATTAAAATTAACAAATATACTCTTGTGACATATCTGGTGAAAGCCTGGACAGTTCTGAGTAGAATGGTGTTTATTTTGTTTCTCTATCTTATTTCTAGCCCGAGATAAAAAAAATGTAAAGTCATACCAGGCCAAAATTCACCCTTTTTTTAAATTTTAAAAATCTGTAAAAAATTAACTGATGAAGAAAAAAATTCCAAACTTTTAATTTGTAATTAACTAAAGTAGTACTTCATAAAGGAAAAAAAAAAAAAAAATCTAAAGACGTCAGGTAAAAAAAAATATTCATATTTAGATCACTTGATATGGAATGACCCATTGACGCTATTAATAGTAAAATATGTTAAAATATGATCCCATTGCGATCCCAACTTGAAATTTGGTACAGACGTGGCTAAGAGCATAGCAGACACATGGGCAGTTTTTGAAATATTTAAAGCGCGCCGATTTTTCGGAAATACGTTTTAAAGTTTTGCGCTTGCGATCACATGGGTAAAATATTAACAAAGATCCTCTTGTGACATATCTGATGAAAGCCTGTATAGTTCTGAGTAGATTGGTGTTTATTTTGTCTCTCTATCTTATTCCTAGCCTGAGTTATGAGGAGAAACGTAAAGGCAGGCAACAGCGAAATTCACACTTTTTCCGAACTTTGAAAATCATTTAAAAAAAAAATAAATTTTTTAAAAAATTTTTCTCTTCACATTTTGCATTGTCTGACATGCTATTATCAAATAACAAAATCTCAAAAGAATTAAAAATATAGAGGTAATAATCATTGGTTCACTTGACATGGAATGACCCCATGGTAACCCGCGGTCACATGACTGTGACATCACCGCAGGTCCTATACAGTAGAGGAAGCCCTCTGCTGACACCGGCAGCCTGCGGAAGCCACCGGGAGCCTCAAAGAAGATGGCGGAAGACGGCGGGGGCTCGGGGGGAGGTGAGGATAACCTTTTTTTTTTTTTTTTAACCCTTATGCTCCTAGTTAGGAGCAGTTTTACTGTACTGAGCATGCTCAGTACAGTAAAACGGGGTCCGAGGAGACATCAGATGTTTCCTCGGACCCTTCTCCATAGGGCCCCATGTTATAGGGATCGGACCTAATCGGATGTGCACTAAATGCCATCCGATTTGGTCCGATCCGAATCTGTCAGATTTTATTTTCGGTGCAAAAATCGGAGCAAGCTGCCCATAGGGATGCATGGGGTCCAAATTCGGATCCAATGCTGTCCGATTTTCATCGGACAGCATCGGATTTAGAAAAATCGTTATGTGAAAGCAGCCTTAGAATGGCTTCCCAGAGTTGTGGGAAGCACAACCCACGTAAATGAACATTGCTCACCCTCCTATTCATTTAATTACCCCAGGGTACACACAGGATCACTTCCTGTTTGTTTAGTTTTCACACATTGTGGAAAAAATCCTAGACAAATCTGTAGGATGCTCATTCTTGTTTTTTTTATTTTCTTTTTATTGCAGACTTCATTGTGTATGTATGTGTTCCATAAATTGCTATGGTTTGTTAATTTATTCTGCTTAATATTAATTTTATTGTTTTTTTTTTATAAATAAATACTGTAGTTTTTGCTTTAAAAAACGCACCCCCAAATTTGGTGAAGAAAAAGAGAAAAAATAATGTAATGTTAAATGGGGTCAGTCTTATAATGACAGTGTCTGTCTTACAAGCAGTATATATGTCCCCCATCCTGGAACATGACCCCCCCAATCCTGGTATATCTGTCTCCTATCCTGATATATATTTCCCCCATCCTGGTACATGGTCACCCATCCTGGAAATGGCCCCCCGTACTGGCACCTATAGCCTCCTGTGCTGGTACACATGCCCCCTGCGATGGCACACTTGCTCCCAGTGCTGGCAAACTTGGCCCCAGTGCTAGCACACTTGCCCCTGTGCTGTCACACATGCCCCTGGACTGGCACACTCGCCCCTGTGCTGGCACATTTGCCCCATGCTGGCACCCATGCCCCAGTGCTGGCACACTTGACCTTGTGCTGGTATACTTGCACCTGTACATGCACATTTGTCTCTGTGCTACACACTGGTCCCAGTGCTGACACACTTGCCCCAGGGCTGGCACCCATGCCTCTGTGCTGGCACACTTGCCCCTGTGCTGGCACACTTGCCCCTGTGCTGGCACACTTGCCCCTGTGCCTGCACTCACCCCCCTGTGCTGGATATGCCCCCCATCACTGTTTATGGCCCCCCCTGCTGGTGTGCACACAATAAAATAAAAAAAGTTACTCACCTTCCGACGATTGCTCTGTCCTCCCAGCTGAGTGGTGACTTCCTGCTTCGGCACCGGCCATTGGATCATGTGATCAGGGTGCACAGTGATGACATCACTGTGCTGTGCCGATCATGTGACCAGATGCCGTCAGAGATACAGGAAATCACCACTCAGCAGGAGGACAGAGCGATCGTCGGAAGGTGAGTAACTTTTTTTTATTTTATTGCTTGTGCGCCAGCAGGGGGGCCATAAACAGTGATGGTGGCCATATCCAGCACATGGAGGGGTGAATGCAGGCACACCTAATATGTGCTGCACCCCTATCCAGATCTTGGCGCTAGTTTCAGCACCAAGGTGATGGACAGCGGGTGCAGTGCATATTACAGTTGGCTAATGAGCAGGAGCATGTGACCTCCCGCTGCCTCCTGCAGCCCACAGCCAGCCTCCTCCAGCCCCCGGACACGCTCCAGAGCAGTCTCCACTCTCCCCTGCAGTATCTACCGTACATTTGGATTATAAGATGCACCCTACACTTTCCCCCAAAATTTGAAGGAACAAAAGTGCGTCTTATAATCCGAAAAATATGGTAAATGACGGTATATGGTTAAATATTAGTGCAGCAATGTAGGCGCATTGCTAAGGAATGTGAAGGTGAGCAACTTATAATTTTCTATTCATTCAGCACCAACTCACAATTTTTGTATGGAAAACCACTTTAAGAGTGAGCGTACACAATATCTTTATGTAATTAATCAGCATTTTTCAATTTTTAATCAATTAATGGGGATCCCTAATATGGTCATGTAAAATGGGCTGAGTCCAAGTGTCTTTTCACACAGCCCATATGTGCCTCACAGAAACTCATTTTTGGCCTCATTCAGTTCCATATACCATTTTGGGTGGGGTGAAAAGATATTTGGGCCATTCAAGGGGGCATCAACATGTTCACCTACTTATCATGGGCTTGTCACCAGGTCTTTTAATAGATGTTCTTCACAGGGCAGAGCAGTGAGCTAGACTATATTTTAGGTTGCAGTCAGTAGGCTGTATAACTCGGACAATGATTGCATCACAGTTCACAGACTGACAACGGCTCTTCATACCCGAGTATGACAGCATGTTTTCTGTCTTGCTCTGGTCAGGAGAACCACAGGCCACTCCAGCACGTCATTGAGATTCTTGTCAGAGTTATGTGGCTGTCTCACTGTGCCCTTGCAAACAGGCTCACAGACTGCGGGGAGAGAAGGTAGACAGGCAAGCACACTGTTGAAGCATACATACCATGCAACACAAAACGTGCATCTGTCCTGAGTTCAAGGGGCAGGTCTTCGAAAGTCAGGTGCACACTGAATCCTAGAACCATTGTAAACCTGCTGCTTATTGCATTTGAATTCTGCCAACTTGGCTGTCTTTGCCCTTGTCCTTGTCTTTGGCTATGTGCACCCGGGGCATTTTTTAGTGCAGATTTGTCAAGAATCTGTATGCCTGCAAAGTCTACAAAGTCTGTAAGCATTCTGAAGTGCTGTGCACAAGTTGCTTATTTTTTCCTTGCAAATGTGGTGCAGAAAATAATCTGCAGCATGTCAATAGTTGGTGCAGACTAGCCAGCATTTTTCAGCCCTTCCAGCCATTGATTTTCATTAAGAAAAATGCAGGGCAAAAATGCACACCAAAATGCACCAAATCCACATTGCATTTATGGTGCATTTTTCTGCATCATGAGCACATACCCATTGTCTTTACACATCCCCCTTCACTCAAGTCTGTTTTGACCTTCATGAGCGGGCCAATTTTTTTCAGTTCTGACCAGGGTCAATTTATGAGGTAATAACTTTGAGGGTACCGTCACACCTGGACATGTCGCCGGCGATTCCACAGGCGACACACGTGTGCGTGCACATTTTTGCGTGTCGCCCAAGGTCGCCGTCACCCATTTACACGGGGCAACAACTCAGGCGACTCTCAGGCCTGACCGGTCGTTGGTCGCCGCTTCCGCGTCACACAGTGCAACCGCACTAGCGACGTGGGCATTGTTTTGGCCCGCGTCTCGAAGGTAGGCATTCACATTATGTTTGGTGACGCCTCAAAGACGTGTGATTGGTTGCAAAAACACACCAATGACCGTGTCCGCAGGACAGCCTGCTTGTGGAGGCGCGGATGGGTGTGGTGCTGGTGACACCAGTAATCCCTGGTGTCACATATATCTATTAAAATAAGGAGCTCAGGCTCTCCCCACACTGCAGCTCGCCTGGGGTGCCGCCATTTTCCTATACTGCAGGGAAAGGGAAAGCAGCAGGAAGGCGGCGCCAAAAGATTGACAACGTTCTGGCGAATGAACGCACGGGAGAGATGCCACATGTTGATGGGGGCCCAGAGGCGCCGCAAAAGCCACAGGATTCACTGTATGCTTTTGCGTCATGTAATACAGGAAGGCTGCCACTACAGTGCTCATGCAGACATTAGTTGGGATGTAATAGCAATTGCGTTTCTGTTAACACACATTTGTGGCACATCTATGCACTTTTGAACACAGCTGCAAACACAGAGACGACATCAATGCGCTAGTGTACATTATGTACGCTCCTGGGTAATACACCTTTGGAAGCACACATCATCAAATATGGCGCCGAGGAACAAGACAACCAATCGGAACGCTCGAGCTGCCACCAATCCACACAGACCGCCAGAGCTAGTAAATACGCCCTGAAACGCCTACCGGGATGGTGTAGGCGATGTGTGCTGTCGCTTTTGACATCGCTCATGAGATGTTACACAGGGCGATCAGCACACATCGCCCAAGAATGGTCGCCTGGTTTCAGAGCTCTGATGTGAAACCAGGCGACCGCTCAGACGTGTCGCTATCGTCCGTTTACATTACGCGACGCATTGGCGATGTCGTCGGCGACAGGCCACGCCTCAGCGTCACCTGTGGAATCGCCGGCGATATGTCCAGGTGTGACGGTACCCTAAAGGCCACATCACACGCTTCAATCTTGTGAACGATGTTGTTAGCGATCTCATGCACGCGCGATCACTAACAACATCGTTTTGTTCGCTGGTGAGCTGTCACACAGGCAGACTCACCAGCGATCAGTGACCAGCGAGAACGCTGGTAACCAAGGTACACATCGGGTTACTAAGCACTGCGCGGCGCTTAGTTACCCGATGTGTACCATGGTTACCATCTCCCAGCATAGGCTGTGCCACTGGAAGATCGTTCATCTCAGTGTCACATAGCATGATCCTGCAGGCTGAAGGATCGTTCATCGCCTGATTTGAGAACATGTTAACAAATCTTGGATGAATGATCCATTAAGGTACTGTTACACAGAGATATCTGTGCAGACATTGCTTGAAACCCACTGGTTGCAGTGAAATCATAGACACATTGTTCCATTTTGTACACGACAACAAAATGGAACAATGTGTCCATGATTTCACTGCAACTAGTCAGTTGCAAGCAATGTCTGCACAGATATCTCTGTGTGTAACGGTACCTTAATGGATCGTTCAATTTGGCTGGTGACATCGCGGTGTTACACGCTACAATGTCATTGACGACATCATTCGTACGTCACCACACACGTGACTTTTGAACGATATCGTGAATGATATTGAAGCGTGTGACGTGGCCTTAAAATGTTTCAATCAACTACAGTAATTCAGAGATTTTTATTTTTTAAATATTGTACTTCAATTTAGTGGTAAATTTAGGTAATTTTTGGAGTTTTTTTTTTTTTTTTTAAATGTCAGAAAGTTGGCCGAAATTGTGAAAATTTTGCAGTTTTCAAACTTTGAATTTTTATGCCCTTAACCCCTTTATGACTAATGACGAGTATACTCGTCATGAAAAGATGTCAGTTCCCGCATCATGACGAGTATACTCGTCATGGCTTTGAACTGTCACTGCTTCTAAACGAACAGTGACAGCTCAAATCTAACAGCTGTCAGTGACAGCTGAGGGTCAGGGGCAGAGGTGTGGGGACCCTTTTTAGGGGTCCCCACACTCAGAGCGATGTGATCGGTCAGTCAATTTGACTGACTGATCACATCACGATCGCGCAGGGAAATGCTGAATGTCAGCACTTCCCTGCATGATCTCTGCAGGAGCTGGGCTGTCAGCTGTGCCCGGCTCCTGCACACATCCCCTGCCCACTGTCCCTCCACTACTCTGCCTGGTCCACACTCCCTAGTCCCGCTCTCCGGTCCCCGGTCTCCTCCCCCTGCTGTCCTCCCTCCTGTTCCCGCTCTCCTCCCTCTTCTCGCTCTCCTGCCTCCTCCCTATGTGCTCCTCCAGGTGCCCGCTCACCTCCCGTGCCCGCGCCCCTTCAGGTGCCCGCGGTCCTCCGGCGCCCGCGGTCCTCCGGCGCCTGCGCCCCTCCAGGTGCCCGCGGTCCTCCAGGTGCCCGCGGTCCTCCGGCGCCTGTGCCCCTCCAGGTGCCCGCGGTCCTCCGGCGCCCGCGGTCCTCCAGGTGCCCGCGGTCCTCCAGGTGCCCGCGGTCCTCCTCCTAAGCGCCAATGCTGCCGCTGCCTCCCGCTCGCCTCCTCCTACTGTCACCGCCCCCGGATCCCCCATCCCCCTGCAGGGGGACCCCTGATCCCCCATTCCCCAACAGGGGGATCCCTGATCACCCAGCAGGGGGATCCCTGATCCCCCATCACCCAGCAGGGGGATCCCTGATCCCCCATCACCCAGCAGGGGGATCCCTGATCCCCCATCCCCCTGCAGGGGGATGCCTGATCCCCCATCCCCATGCAGGGGGATCCCTGATCCCCCATCCCCCTGCATGGGGATCCCTGATCCCCCATCCCCCTGCAGGAGGATCCCTGATCACCCAGCAGGGGGATGCCTGATCCCCCATCCCCTCAACGGGGATCCCTGATCCTCATCCCCCTGCATGGGGATCCCTGATCCCCCTGCAGGGGGATCCCTGATCCCCCATCCCCCTGCATGGGGATCAAACTGCAGAAAGAGATCTGACAGCTACGGTGCAGTGATCCAGTAGATCACTGTGCCCAAGTTGTCAGATCACTTTCTACATCTTGATCCCCATGCAGGGGGATTCCCCTTCATGGGGACTGAGCTGCAGAAAGTGATCTGACAGCTCGGGCGCAGTGATCCAGTGGATCACAGCGCCCAAGTTGTCAGATCGCATTCTGCAGCTTGCTCTCCATGCAGGGGAATCCCCATGCATGGGGATTGAGCTGCAGAAAGCAATCTGACAGTTTGGGCGCAGTGGTCCAAACTGTGCAGTGATCCACTGCACAATGATCCAGGCTTTCAGACCACTGCGCCCAAGCTGTCAGATCGCTTTCTGCAGCTTGCTCTCCATGCAGGGGATTCCCCTTGCATGGGGATTGAGCTGCAGAAAGCAATCTTGCAGCCCCGGCACGGCACCCGGGTGCCAGATCGCTGCTCTGCAGTCCGATCCTTCTGCATGAGGATTGAGCTGCAGAAAGCGATCTCGCAGCCCCGGCGCTTCACCGGGGCTGCCAGATCGCTGCTCTGCAGTCCAATCCATCTGCATGCGGATTGAGCTGCAGAAAGCGATCTCACAGCTCCGGATCACTGCACCCGGCCTGTCAGATCGCTACTTTGCAGTCCGATCCTCCTACATGGCGATTGTGGGACCTTCGTTGTGGACTACGTCGGAGGCGATCGAGCGTCGTAGGACCTTCGTTGTGGACTACGTCGGATCTTTTTATAATAAAGATGGAGTCTGAATTTTGTTTGTGTTTTTTTTCAAAATAAAAATATTTTTCTCTGTGTGTATTTATTGACTACTTACCAGAGATTCCTAATGGCGGGTCTAACATTGGCCCAATATTATGAATCTCGGGTTTAGTGCCAGCTGCCAATAAAAAGCTGGCATTAACCCCTTTATTACCCAGTTTGCCACCGGCACCAGGGCAACTGGAAGAGCATGGGTACAGCGCCAGAAAATGGCGCTTCAATAAATGCGCCATTTTCTGGGGCGGCTGCGGGCTGCAATTCGCAGCATGGGGGGCCCAGAACGCTTGGGCCTTTCCATGCTGAGGATTCCAGCCCCCAGCTGCCTAGTTGTACTGGCTGGGCCAAAAATATGGCGGAGCCCTACGTCATTTTTTTTTTCTAGAATTAGTTCTAGAAATAAAAAAAAATGGGCTTTGCTGTATTTTTGGTTGCAGACAGGTACAACGAGGCAGCTGGGGGTTGCTGGTAGTCTGTAGCTGCCAAGTTGTACCTGGCTGGACCAAAAATATAGCGGAGCCCCACGTCATTTTTTTTTCTCTAGAATTAGTTCTAGAAATAAAAAAAAGACCTTTGCTGTATTTTTTGTAGCCAGCCATGTACAACTTGGTAGCTGGCTGACTGGAATCCTCATCGTGGAGAGACCCAAATGTTGTGGGTCCCCCACGCTGCAAATTGCAACCCACAGCCACCCAAGAAAATAGCGCATTCATTAGAGGCAGCAATTTCTGGTGCTGTACCCCAACTCTTCCAGTTGCCCTTGTGCTGGTGGCACACGGGTTCTCCATATGGTGTCCGCTAACAATTTCAATGGAAAATTAGCTCCAATTGTTAGCGGACACCATGTCGGGTATGGAGAGCTCCTCCCTGTGTGCCTGAACATTGGAGCTCCCCCACAAGTGACCCCATTTTTTAAACTAGACCCCCTAAGGAACATATCTAGATGCATAGTGAGCACTTTTAACCCCCAGATGCTTCACAAATTCATCCATAAAAATGAAAAAGAACTTTTTTTTCCAAAAAAAGTTTATTTTTTCATTATTACGGATCAATTTGTGAAGCACCTGGGGGTTCAAAGTGCTCACTATGCATCTAGATACGTTCCTTGGGTGGTCTAGTTTCCAAAATGAGGTCACTTGTGGGGGAGCTCCAATGTTTAGGCACATAGGGACTCTTCATATCCTACATGGTGTCCGCTAACAATTCCAATTGTTAGTGGACACCATGTTGCGTATGGAGAGCCCCTGTGTGTCTCCACATTGGAGCTCCCCCACAAGTGACCCCATTTTGGAAACTAGACCCCTAAGGAACGTATCTAGATGCATAGTGAGCACTTTGAACCCCCAGATACTTCACAAATTCATCCATAAAAATGAAAAAGCACTTTTTTTTTCCACAAAAAGTTTCTTTTTTCATTTTTACAGATCAATTTGTGAAGCACCTAGGGCTTGAAAGTGCTCACTATGCATCTAGATATGTTCCTTTGGGGGTCTAGTTTCCAAAATGGGGTCACTTGTGGGGGAGCTCCAATGTGGAGGCACATCGGGAGCCTCCAAACGCGACATGGCGTCCGCTAACAATTTGAATGGAAAATGAGCTCAAATTGTTAGCGGACACCATGTCGCGTTGGGAGGGTCCCCGTGTGTTTCCACATAGGAGCTCCCCCACAAGTGACCCCATTTTGGAAACTAGACCCCCAAAGGATTATATCTAGATGCATAGTGAGCACTTTGAACCCCAGATGATTCACAAATTGATCCGTAATAATGAAAAAAGAAATTATTTGTGGAAAAAAAGTGCATTTTCATTTTTAAAGATGAATTTCTGAAGCATTTGGGGGTTCAAAGTGCTCACTATGCATCTAGATATAATCCTTTTGGGGTCTAGTTTCCAAAATGGGGTTACTTGTGGGGGAGCTCCAATGTGGAGACACACGGGGACCCTCCCAATGCGACATGGTGTCCGCTAACAATTTGAGCTCATTTTCCATTCAAATTGTTAGCGGACGCCATGTCGCGTTTGGAGGGTCCCGATGTGTCTCCACATTGGAGCTCCCCCACAAGTGACCCCATTTTGGAAACTAGACCCCCAAAGGAACATATCTAGATGCATAGTGAGCACTTTGAACCCCCAGATGCTTCAGAAATTCATCTGTAAAAATGAAAAAGCACTTTTTTTTCCACAAATAATTTCTTTTTTCATTATTACGGATCAATTTGTGAAGCATCTGGGGGTTCAAAGTGCTCACTATGCATCTAGATATAATCCTTTGGGGGTCTAGTTTCCAAAATGGGGTCACTTGTGGGGGAGCTCCAATGTGGAGACACACAGTGACCCTCCCAACGCGACATGGTATCCGCTAACAATTTGAGCTCATTTTCCATTCAAATTGTTAGCGGACACCATGTCGCGATGAGAGGGTCCCCGTGTGTCTCCACATTGGAGCTCCCCATAAGTGACCCCATTTTGGAAACTAGACCCCCGAAGGAACGTATCTAGATGCATAGTGAACACTTTGAACCCCCAGGTGCTTCACAAATTGATCCGTAATAATGAAAAAAGAAACTTTTTGTGGAAAAAAAAAGTGCTTTTTCATTTTTATGGATGAATTTGTGAAGCATCTGGGGGTTCAAAGTGCTCACTATGCATCTAGATACGTTCCTTGAGGGGTGTAGTTTCCAAAATGGGGTCACTTGTGGGGGAGCTCCAATGTGGAGATACACAGGGACCCTACAAACGCGACATGGTGTCCGCTAACAAATTGAGCTCATTTTCCATTCAAATTGTTAGCGGGCACCATGTCGCGTATGGAGGGTCCCCGTGTGTCTCCACATTGTAGCTCCCCACAAATGACCCCATTTTGGAAACTAGACCCCCTAAGGAAAGTATCTAGATGCATAGTGAGCAGTTTGAACACTCAGACGCTTCACAAATTTATCCATGAAAATGAAAAAGCACTTTTTTTTCACCAAAAATTTATTTTTGCCTACATTTTTTCAGTTTCACATGGGAAAAGTGATAAAATACATCCCAAAATTTGTTGGGCAATTGTTCCTGAGCACACCGATACCTTATATGTGGTCATAAACCACTGTTTGGGCGCACGGCAGGGCTCAGAGGTGAAGGAGCGCCATTTCACTTTTTGAACGGAAAATTGGCTCTAAAATTCAAATTGCGCTCCTTCCCTTCTGAGCCCTGCCGTGCGCCCAAACAGTGGTTTATGACCATATATGAGGTATCGATGTACTCAGGAGAAATTGCCCAACAAATTTTAGGATGCATTTTATCCTGTTGCCCATGTGAAAATGAAAAAATTGAGGCTAAAAGAACATTTTTGTTACAAAAATTAAAATGTCCATTTTTTCCTTCAACTTTATTTTAGTTCCTGTGAAGCACCTGAAGGGTTAATAATCTTCTTGAATGTAGTTTTGAGTAGCTTGAGGGGTGCAGTTTTTGGAATGGTGTCACTTTTGGGTGTTTTCTGTCATGTACACCCCTCAAAGGGACTTCAAATGTGATGTGGTCACTAAAAAAATGGTTTTGTAAATTTTGCTGGAAAAATTAGAAATTGCTGATGAACTTTGAACCCTTATAACGTCCTACCAATTTTTCATTTTTCTTCCAAAATTGTGCTGATGTGAAGTAGACATGTGGGAAATGTGATTTATTAACTATTTTGTGGCACATAACTCTCTGGTTTAGCAGAATAAAAATTAAAAATATAAAAATTGCTAAATTTTCCAAATTTTTGCCAAATTTTTTATTTTTTCACAAATAAACGCTAAAATTATCGACCTAAATTTAATACTAACATGAAGCCCAATATGTCACGAAAAAACAATCTCAGAATCGCTAGGATCGGTTGAAGCGTTCCAGAGATATTACCTCATAAAGGGAGAGTGGTCAGAATTACAAAAAATGGTCCGGTCATTAGGGTGCAAAGTGACTCGGTCCTTAAGGGGTTAAACCACAGAGTTACGGTATATCACAGAAAAATGTTAATAATTAACATTTCCCACATGTGTACTTAACATCAGCATCATTTTTGAAACATAATTTTTTTTTGTCAGGAAGCTATAATGGGTAAAAGTTTATCAGCAGTTTCTCATGTTTCCAATAAAATTTACAAAACCATTTTTTTAAGGGACCACATCACATTGAAGTGAGTTTGAGTAACCTATGTGATAAAAAAAATACCCAAAAGTGACATCATTCTAAAAACTGCGCGCCTCAAACTGCTCAAACCACATCAAATAAGTTCATAAACCCTTCAAGTGCTTTACAGGAACCAAAGAAATGTGGAAGGAAAAATGCAATTTTAATTTTTCCCATAAAAATGTTACTTTAGCCCTCAATTATGGATTTCACAAGGGTAACAGGAGAAAATGCACCGTACAATTTGTTGTGCAATTTCTCCTGAGGTGAAATAATGTTTCGGCTCACAGCAGGGTTCGAAATGAAATGAGTACTATTTAACTTTTGGAGCGAAAAAGTGGCTGGAACAGATAGCAGATGCCAACATGCATTTGCTGAGCCTCTGATGTGCCTAAATAGTGGGAACACCTCAGAATCATTCCATTCTAAAAACATAACCCCTCAAGGAATTTATCTAGAGGTTTCATTAGCACTTTGAACCCACAGGTACTTCAAAAAATTTTATAAACATTGAGCCGTTTAAATGAAAAAAATAACTTTAACCTCAGATTATTTCATTTTCACAAGGGTAACAGGAGAAAGTAGACCATACAATTGTGCAATTTCTTCGGAGCACACCAATATCCCATATGTGGTGGGAAACTACTGTTTGGGCGCACAGCAGGGTTTGGAAGACAAGGAATGTCATTTGAATTTACGAAAGCAAAATAGTCTGCAATAGATTATGGATGCCATGTCACAGTTGCAGAGCCCCTGATGAGCCTAAACAGTGGAAACCTCCCACAAGTCACTCAATTATGAAAATTTGGTTGGAAATATGAGAAACTGCTAATAAACTTTCATCCCTTCTAACTTTCTAACATAAAAACGAGTAATAGGAGAAAAAAAATGGACCTTACAATTTGTTAACTAATTTCTACTGAGTTTGCCAATACCCTATACAGTATGTGGTCAAAAAACTACTTTTGAGGCATAGTGCAAAGCTCAGAAAAGAAGGAGCACCATATTAGAGTTCAGAATTAGTTGGAATGGTTTTGAGGTGCCATGTCACATTGCCAGAGCCCCTGACATGTCAGAAAAGCAGACCCCCCCCATAAGTGACCCCCATTTACAAATTACACCCTTTAATTAATCCATCTAAGGGTGTAGTGAGCATATTGACACCACAGGTGTGTCACAAAATTTTATTCTATTGGGTGGTGAAGAAAAAATAATTACACTTTTACCACTAAAATTTTGTTTTTGCTGGAGATGAGCAAACATTTCCAAACAAGGTTCGCCAATTTCAAATTCGGCATGAACATTGACGATTCGGTTCGTAATCAGAAAACCCAAGCGATATACTGAAATAATTGGAGAACGAGGCTTTGTTCAGGGAAAAGTAAAAAAGGTTTGGGGCCAAAACCCTTGTCAGAAGACCCGGTGACTAAGAAATAAGTTCACACCAATCGGGTCTACCAGTTTCTTGCAACACGGTGAATGTAAGGGAGCTTTAAAATAATTTTTTAAGCTTCCTTGAGTTTGAGTTGTTGGGACACCTGCAGGCTGTGAACCTTTGCAAGAGGGCCAGATATGCCAGCAGCAGTGAAGTCAAGGAACCTTAGAAGAGCTTGTAATTTGATTTTTTTAGATTTTTTTCAGAGAAAAAAACTCTATTATTGCAGAGGGTCAGCAGCATGGAAGGCCACCTCTTCTACACTTATCTGCTAGCAATTCAGATAAAAATAGCATATGTCCATTATATGCTTAACATACAGTGGGACTACGGAAAGTATTCAGATACCTTTGATACTCTTTGTTTTATTGCAGCCATTGCAGCCATTCGGTAAATTCAAAAAAGTTCTTTTTTTTTTTTTTTTTTAAATGTGCACTCTGTACACCAACTTGACTGGAAAAAAAAAACAGAGATGTAGATATTTGTGCAAATTTATTAAATAAAAACTAAAATATCACATGGTCATAATTATTCAGACCTTTGCTCAGTATTTAGTAGAAGCACCCTTTTGAGCTAGTACAGCCATGAGTCTTCTTGGGAGTGATGCAACAAGTTTTTCTCACCTGGATTTGGGGATCCTCTACCATTCTTCATTGCAAATTGACTCCAGTTCCGTCAAGTTGGATGGTGAACATTGGTGGACAACCATGTTCAGGTCTCTCCAGAGATGCTTAATTGGGTTTACAGTGGGTACGGAAAGTATTCAGACCCCTTTACATTTTTCACTCTTTGTTTCATTGCAGCCATTTAGTAATTTCAAAAAAGTTATTTTTTTTTTCTCATTAATGTACACTCTGCACCCCATCTTGACTGAAAAAAACAGAAATGTAGAAATTTTTACAAATTTATTAAAAAAGAAAAACTGAAATATCACATGGTCATAAGTATTCAGATTCTTTGCTCAGACACTCATATTTAAATTACATGCTGTCCATTTCCTTGTGATCCTCCTTGAGATGGTTCTACTCCTTCATTGGAGTCCAGCTGTGTTTAATTAAACTGATAGGACTTGATTTGGAAAGGCCCACATCTGTCTATATAAGGGTGCCGTTACACGCAACAATATTGCTGAAAGATATTGTTAGCGATGTCACGTGACCGCTATCGTTTCGACATCGTTAGTGCGTTGTCACATGCATGGATATCGTTAATGATGTAAAATTTGGCAACGTGCCAGCTACTTCGAGAAGAACTTAGTGAACGATTTTATAAAGCGGCAGGAATAGGAGAATTGTGAACGACATCATTCAAAAAGGTGTCACACTGAACGATGTTGCTGGTTGACAGAACGTTAATTGGACGACGAACGATAGATTCGAGGTCAGGATCTCAAATTTTTGGTGATCGATCCAACGATTTGTCGTTTGAAGATCGTATGTTTACACGCAACGATGCACAAACGACATCGTTTGAACGATCTCAAAAGCATGATGTTTCAACAATATCGTAAGCTATATCAAAGCGTGTAACAGCACCTTAAGACTTCACAGGTCGCAATGTATGTCAGATCAAATGGCAATCATGAAGCCAAAGGAGCTCAGAGACAGAATTGTGGCAAGGCACAAATCTGGCCATGGTTGCAAAAGAATTTCTGCAGTATTCAAGGTTCCTAAGGGCACAGTGGCCTCAATAATTCTTAAATAAAAGAAGTTTGGGACCACTAGAAGTCTTCCTAGACCTTTGCATGCAGACAAACTGAGCAATCATGGGAGAAGAGCCTTGGTGACAGTGGTAAAGAAGAATCCCAAGATCACTGTGGCTGAGCTCCAGAGATGCAGTAGGGAGATGGGAGAAAGTTCCACAAAGTCAACTATCAATGCAGCCCTCCACCAGTCGGGCCTTTATGGCAGAGTGGCAGAAGCCTCTCCTCAGTGCAAGACATATGAAAGCCTGCATAGAGTTTGCTAAAAAATACATATGAAGGGCTGCCAGACTATGAGAAATAAGATTTATTGGTCTGATGAGAGAAGATAGAACTTTTTTGTGATAATTCTAAGCGGTATGTGTGGAGAAAACCAGGCACTGCTCATCACCTGCCCAATACAATCCTAACAGTGAAACATGGTGATGGCTATGGGGGTGTTTTTCAGCTGCAGGAACAATAATCAATAGTTAATACCCCCAACCACAACCACAAGTGTTACCTGTGGCATGCGGAATGGGGTTTATAAATCAAGTGACCTCTGCAGCCCATCCCATGGAGGGATTAATGAGGAGCTAGGCAACAAGATTGGCTAAACAATAATATCCCCTAAGTGGTTGGGTCCTGGAGGTGGAAGAGGCGGGACCCTAGAAAAAGGAAAGACATGTCACTGTGGAGGCTAGTGCCATCTCAGGATTGCTGTACAATACAGCAACACAACGTACTGTGTGTCTGCACTTGACCTGATGGATCCACCCCAAAAGATGCCAGTTGTCAAGGAGCTGATTTTCCTCACCACCCCAGGGGCCAAGGGTTCTTTACTGCAACCTGAGCCTTGGGAGATGTCCACATACGTAAACTGGAGTTCGAATGTGCACCCCGCATTGGGCCTGATTTGCAGTGAGATGTGTATCCAGTGCTTGTCTCGCATGCCCGAAGAGGTCTCACTGTAGCAGAGTTCCGAGTTGGGAGGTTAGCCATTCCATATGCCAGCCAGGACCTCAGAGGCAGGATCCTGAAGGATCAGTAAATAGAGGAGGATGACGATGAAGTGAAGGTAGTAGTGCCGGAAGTCCCTGTCTCCCTGCTTTCCATAGTATCCCTACTAGAGGGCTTCAATTAAGGGAATGCCAAGTGGGGCCCCCTATGCCCTCCCAGCAAATATCCCTATAGGCATGAACCACCCCGGGGCCTTGTTATTTCTGGAAGAGATGATGGTCTCAGATGGTCTCACTCGAGAGTGGTTTCAGGTGTCTTGTTGTAACCTCTTTCATGAACAATGTACCCAGAATCGGGTGGTGACATTCTTTCAGAGGACAGGATTTGAGTTCCTAGCCAAAGACAGGACTGGTGATTGGTGCTATTGTGGTGCCCCGCTATGCAGGCGTCACAGAGGGGTACTGCACCCGTAAAAGAGGTGCAGATACTCCAGCTGCAAGCGGATTATAGGATGGTGGGTGGCACCCAGTAACCAGCTCTCCAACACTAGATTACACAGTGGGAGGTTACCCAGGAGAGAATAAAAACCACCTCTAGGGGGAACAAGAGAGGAGAGTGGAGGAGAGTCTAGTCTTGGGGCTTAGGTCGCTGAGCCTAAGTTTTGGAGGAGCAAGGGCCCCTCGGCTGAGGGACCAGGGAGAGACAGAAGAAGGAGAGAGGAGTAGGAGAAAGGTCTCCCAGGCGCAGACAGTTTACCAGGCACCAAAGCCCACACCTGTGGGATACTATAGGACCACAGAAAATCCAGAGTCCCATGGAGTATCCAATTCTCCCGGGCACCTGAGCAGTCCAAAAGAGGGAACCAGGCACCGCTGAAGGAGCAAGCGGCTAGCCAGCAGAGGGTTACCCGACGGCAGCAAGGGTGAGGGAAGAAAGGAGGTCAGGTGGGCTTCAAGTCACCAGGCTTCACACAACCACTGGGAAGCAGGATAGGAACAGGCGGGAAAGAAGGCACACACCAAGGGTTCCATCATACCACCTGGGATCCACTTGCAGCCACCCATTAGCTACCTGTAACAACTTATGCTGAACTGTAAACTGCGACTTAAAATGCTACAAGTTTCCAGTAAAGTACCCGGAGAAAAGTGAACTCGACTCTGCTGCATTTCCTTGTGAATGACTTTATTCCCTATAGGAACGCTGCCCCGGAGGTCCCAGTCCTACCTGTGGAGGACTTTTCCACCATAGCCGCATTACCAACTACCTCCGGAGGACTGTGGCGGTGCTGGTGACCCATCACCAGAAACTACAGGTGGCGTCACGACAACTTTGTATATAATCCCCTGTATATCACCCTTTTTTGGAAGATGGGCCCAGGACGCGCGGTCGTGCGCGGTGCTGTGCGCTCCCGTTGTGGAGGTGGGGGCTTGCAGTGCTGGGGGTGCGTTGCGGGTCCCTTCCGCGGGGCGCTGCCGGTGTGTGATGGGGGCGCGAGTGTGAAGGTGACCTAAGGGTACGTTTTTATAATAATTTTAACTTTTACATTTTTTTTTTTTTTTTTTGTGGGGATTTAGCTCAAAATAAGATTTAGAATATGAAATAAGCGATGTTTTATGAGTAATTTTAAAATGATTTATGGTGTTTTTAGGGAAATTAGTGTCTGTATAGGAATCTAGAATCAATCCATTATGCTGGGTTGTTGGAATAAGAGTATGTAGGGGTTAAATTGACCACGTGTGTTTTTGCTTTGTAATTGGATCTTACCCCTTTAAATAGACCATTCCTCACAATTCCTGTAAACCCCACCTGAGGAAGACAGCAGGCCGCTGTTGAAACGCGTGTAGTGGATAAACCAGAATAAACAGGTCTACTTTAATTATTGGTATCTGCTTCTCTTTACTGAGCGCTCCTAAATAATACCAGAATTACTGCCTTTCATTCCCATTATCCCTTATGGGATCTGGCTGGAGCTGCACAGTAGTGAGGAAGCTTAGTTAGAGAACTAAAGAACCTGCCCTGATGTCAGAGAAATCCTGGTTAGAAGACCTAGGCGGAACATGTGACCTGAGGAGGCGGCTGGTGAGTGGCGACGCTTGGAGCGATACATAGGAATCAGCAGCTACATGCTGACACCGTGGTTGTGCACGGACAGCACAACCAGTCCAGGTGAGTGGTGATACCGCCACTAACAATATATCCCCATTAGACCACCGGGTATTATTCAAGATTGCGCCTCTCATTTTTGTAATTTCATGTTAAACCACCTCACTCACTCATGGCTGCTTCGCTTACCACAACTGTCGCTGGACCTCCTGGCACCTTCAGTTGTCGGACCCCTGCCACTGCTCACCGATCCATGCCAGGCACTTTGCACAGCTCCTGCTGCGGTCGCTCTTGGTCCTGGCATGTGTGGCACCCCATAGGTTAATGTGCCACAATAACACCACATGGGTTCTCTCCCCACAACACACTGACAAACACTAGCACCTCTGGGCCAGGAGGGGGAGCACCACCTGCTCCCTTAAATACTCCTGCTCATGAGGGAGAGCTCAGTTCAGCACGGATCAGTGCTGTGAAGAGCACAGCTTAGAGCAGAGTTAGCGCAGTGCAGGCCCAGCAAGGGTCGGAGGAACAGGAGAACTACAGACTGAGGAACACGTCTGGGAGCTGAAGTGATACCTTCACTTGCCCCAGAAGAGCGCACAAAACGGACACTGGATCCGGTACTGTGTCTGGCACCCACAGCACAGTGAATCCAGGAACAGTGGGATTTCTAGATGCCCATAGTACCAGTGCAAAGCAACACGGAGGGGTCAGCACAGCACAGAGGACTCAAGTTGCCTAGCCAAGTGGTACCAGCAGAACACAGAGAAAGAGTAGAAGTCCCAGCAGCTCAGCTAGAAGCAGCGGCCAGTACACACACACAGCGTAACACAAGGAAGCTGATGACCCGGACAGGGTGGGAAGAGATCTTAGCCCCATTACAGACTCCGTGGACTATAACCTGCAACAACATCTGCAGTAAAGCTTTGGAAAACAGCAAAACTGTGAGTCTGTGTATTGATTGCAACCTTTGCCCTACATCCAGTGACAGAGAGCTCCCACCTGCAGAGCTACAAGCCTGACAGCTCTGCACACAGATTAGAAGAAGCTGCAGCGTCAGGAGAAAAGGAGAATTGCACCTTTGATTACAAAACTTGAGTGTGTGTTCTTTAACCCCGTCTCCACCATCCATATCCATCATAGACTATACCATCACTGCCCTGGGGAATACAGTTCTACCCACTGGAACTATACCATCTATGCTGCCACTACATCATCCCCGAAGGTTCTGCAGCAGCGGCGGCCCCCTTACTGGCCGCATATAGTAGGTGGCGTCACGATAAACTATTCTCCCCTGTAAATACACCCTTTTATTTGCCTGGGCCCGGGACACGGTCCGGACCAGGACCACCCGTGACTTCCCCAATAGCAGACACGGTCCGGTACCAAGTACCCTCGTCCCAGTGGGCTCGACACATGCTCCTCCAGACATGGCTGCTCAGCTCCCTTGGCCGGCGCTGGACCTCTTGGCACCTCCAGAAGATTTTCGTGGCCCCTCCAAGCCACACCCAGACGATTGCCTCCACGTTTGTGCAACTGTGTCATTGCCACCAGCAACTACTGCAGAATCCAGAGACATGCACTGTATCCGTCGCCTCTAGCAACCAAGTTTATAGGCCTCGTCCGCTGCCCCTAGCAACAAGGCTACAAATACTCACATTCTCCATCAAATGTGATGCTACGCTTGCTGGATCTATTAGGGGTACACTCACTTGGCAGTGAAATTTAAACACACGGCAAAGATTTTCCAAATAATTAGTCCATTCAGTTTAATTACGACCATAAACCATTTCAGACACAGAACAGACATTCAGATTCTTAGTAATCTGCAAACAGTCCTTATCCACAGCAGGTAATAACAACAGAGTCCGCATAGAGCATAGTCCATTACCGTTGCTGGGTCTGGACGCTTTATTGTTGCAGTTTAGCTCTGCTCCATCAGAGCTGTACCATTTGGGCTCTGCAGTCCATTTGTTGCTTGGAACTTTGAAGGGGTCACATCAGGTACTCCTCACTCTGTGCCTCCAGCAAGCTGTCTACTTGCAAGCACACAGAGTCCTCACTTACAGTACTTGTAAGTCTCACACACAGAGCACGTGTGATATACAGGAAGTACTATTCACTTCTAGGACCTGTTACCACCTGAGGAAGTTAGCGGTGGCTATGAAACACGTTGTGACGTTAGGCAGCATACTTATAAAAGGTTTGTGTTTTTAATTAAAATTCTTCTGTCCCTTTGCCATAGCGCTCTGTTACCACTGCAAAAATCTCCTTTCATCTGTGACTGCTGGTTCTCCCTATGGGGACAGCGGTGGGAGCTGCTCCTGGCCTTCTCTGCTAAACGACAGGGCCTGCTGTGATGTCACCACGGAATGCCCACAGTGATCACACGGCTTGGTCACCTGACCAACGCTGGAAGATTCTCCCCGGAGCAGTGGTTCACAAGCCATTTTCCCAGCAAGAGCTCTCACCTGGAGGCCCGAATCTTAGTCAGACGTGTGTTTGTCCGATGGGGCAAAATTCTCACCCTTATTGGCCAATCTATACATGTCTGTATGGGAGGACAGATATTTGTACTCAATGGACTATCCCTATGCTTCTAACGTATGGTGGTATGGGAGACACATAGAGCACTGGATCCTGATCTGGGTTGCTTTCCTGCGTTACGCCAACATCAATCAATTTAATGTTAAATTTACCATGGAGGACCATGGATGCAGAGCACATTATCTTGACGTTGTTTTGGTGGGGGACGAGGAGACCAGGGTAATTTCCTTGAAATGATACAGGAAACTGGGCTCTGGAAACTCCTTATTGCTTGCAGGCAGTTGTCACTCCCCCCTCACTATAAAGAGCTAACCATTGGGGGACTTGACAAGATCAAAAGGTTGTGTTCTGCAGCAGTGGATTTTGAAGCAGAAAGCAGGACTGTGGAGACAAGATTGTCCAAGATTGTACAAGAGCTCTTGCGTGCCTCACATATAGTTTATAAAAGGAGGAGGGATTTGTTCACTTGGGAGTGAGTCTGGGATCAAGAGGGTGAATCGAGGGGTTTCACCACATTCTCTACTTCCTGGTAATTTCAGGTGAGGGGAAAGGAGATTCAGCATGTATAAATTTGTTGAGAGCACTGACAAATTAACTGAAAAAGTCTCGGGTAGGAAGTTTAACATAAAGTCATAGATTAATTGTGGCACAACTAATGCTATATATATGGCTACTTGTAATAAATGCAATCTATACTACATAGGGTGCACCAGTAGACTATTGAGAAAGAGGTTGTCAGAACACATTACTGCAGCAGATCTGACTTCAAATAGCAGCAGGAGATCATTATCAGGTTTATCAAAGAATCTATTGGAAAAACATAATGGGACAACGGTAGCCTAAAGGCCGGGTTACACGCAGCGACATCGCTACCAATGTCGCTGCAATGTCACAGGTTTTGTGACATTGCAGCGACCTTACTAGCGACATCACTGCGTCTGATGAGCTCGCTGATCGCTGTGGAATAGCCAGGACTTTTTTTCGCATTGCTGGGTGATCGCTGGTAAGTATGCCTGTGTGGCATCTCACCAGCGATCACATAGCGATGTTCCAGCAATCCCGATCGTTGGTCGGGTCTCTGGAACATCTCTACGTGTAACCCAGCCTTTAGTATTACGGGAATAGAGAGGGTTAGGCTGGTTTCACACTGCGGTTTTTCCCTGATCATGTTAGATCAGGTTTGTGTACCAAAACCAGGAGAGGAACCAGGAGAGGAACTTGCAGAGGAAAACTATAATTGATAGATTGACACCTGTTCTAAGTTTTGGAGACACTCCTGGTTTTGACACACAAACCGGATGGAACATGAGCAGGGGAAAAACTGCAGTGTGAAACCAGCCTTAGGAGTTTGGGACATGGGGCAATCTGAACATAGCTTTACTTAATCATGATAGTTTCTGGATTCTTACACTGAATGCCAGATACCCAAAAGGGTTAAACTATAGAAAGGATCTAATGTACTTCTATTGAATTCCCCCGTTATCATTGTTCCCAGAGCTTTCTCACCCTAAAAATCCTTGGAACAGTGGAGAACTCCTTTGCGATGCAAAACCGTTTTTGCCGCAGGTTCTTTGGTAGCTGGCGGTGACTTTAATCTCGTCCTAGACTGCAGTGTGGATTCATCCTCAGGTAAGACCTCCGAACCTGTCTCACATCTAGGAGCCTGAAAGTTAAGATGATGGAGTCTAGATTGGTCGATGTTTGAAGGTTGATCCATCCAAAGCCCTGGGACTACACTTTCTATTCTGCGGTGCACGATTCGTACAGCAGAATAGACTTCTTTGTAATCAGCCATAGACTTTTATCCTTAGATCCAGTCTCACAGATAGATCCGATGATTTGGTCAGACCATGCCCCGGTCATTTTGTCTCTGAACCTCCCGAACCTATCCCCAGTGAATGGATTTGGTACTTGAATCCGGGTCTGCTTAAGAACTTGGAATGCCAATCAGCTGTACAGACAGCAATCTCTGATTTTTTAGACTTCCATAAAAATGATCCCACTACTCTACCATTTCAATGGGAGGCTTTGAAGGAAGTTATCAGGGGGTGCTCATCCAGCAGTGAGCAAGGATTAAAAGGGAACGGGCTTCTACCATAACAGAACTGGCTCAGAACCCTCAGGTGTTAGCCGACCTCTTAAAGGCTAGAGCCGATTTGAGCTCTTTGCTGGATTCAGCATCAGCTAGACAACAGGATCGCTTCTGCAAACATTTATACGAGTTTTCTGATAAACCAGGTAAAGCCTTAGCTAGACTCTTACAGCCACGTATCCCTACACATATATCCACACCATAAATTTCAAATAGGGCAGACCCTTCCACAGCCCTTCGGAGATAGTAGATACCTTTAGGGAATACTATGAGTCACTCTATAATATAAGAGGGTTGCTGGCTGATATGTCTGCGGTGGATTTTCAGACCAGAGTTGACAAATACATAAATGACACCGCTTTGATCCCCATTAGGAACGTGGAGGCTATTGCTCTGGAGTGTCCGTTTATGGAGCAAGACATTACGGAAACCATCAAATCATTCACGAGTGGCAAGAGCCCTGGCCCGGATGGGTTTTCGGCCAGTTTCTATAAGTTATTTGCCCCTGGTCTGATGCCATTTATGACTACATTATTTAACTCCATCTCTGAGAGTTGTGCCTTCCCCCCACAACCTGTGGCGGCTACGATTACCGTTCTCCCTAAGCCTGGCAGGAATCTCCTTTCATGTTCAAATTACCGTCCCATCTCGTTAATAAATGTGGATATGAAGATCTTTGCCAAGACAATAGCCAACAGGTTAGGACCCTTGTTCCCAGGCTCCATCCATGGTGATCAATTAGGAATTGTGCAACAGAGTCAAGCTAGAGATAACACCATTAAAACTCTGCTTCTTACTTCATTCATATGCAAAACATTCCAGTCTGTCTTCTATCAATAGACACCTAAAAGGTGTTTGATCGCCTTGGGTGGAGTTTCCTGCCCTCGTCTTTGAAACAGGGGTTGGGAGAGGGTATGTTGGGGAGAGTCCTTGGGTTCTACCAGGGCCCTACAGCATGCCTTAAAATCAGTGGCACCCTTTCGGCCCCATTTAGAATATCTAACTGCCCTTTGCCCCCCTTGTTCTACGTTATAGCTATGGAACACTTAGCGATCGCACTGAGGAACTCACCGGACATCAAGGGATTGCGGACGTTATCACTTTAAACTCTCTCTTTACGTGGATGATCTTTTGATCTATGTGACCAACCCTACGGTGGCCTTCCCAGTGCTGATTCGTGAGATTCAGAGATTTGGAGATGTATCTAACTTTAAGGTGAACTACTCAAAGACTGAGGCCCTTAATGTCATTTTACCAGATGAGCTGGCTCACAGGCTCCGGACTTCCTTTCCCTTTGAGTGGGAGAGTAGAGCCTTAAAATATTTGGGAGTCCTCATTCCCAAGGATTCAGACAATTTATTCTCCCTTAATTACACTCTGCTCCTACATAAAACATTAATTGATTTGAAGAAATACAACACAGATCAACTCTCATGGTTTGGCCATATTAATGCTATTAAAATGGACATCCTAACCCACTTTCTTTATCTTTTTCAAACTGTCCCAATAGCCATCCCTGAACATTTCATTAAGTGATTACATTCTGCCCTTCGCAGTTTTGTTTGGGGGACAATTAGACCTCGTCTTCTCTGTTCTGGCCAACTCAAAGTTAGGGATTACCTAATTTTAAAAGATATTACCACTTCATTCTATTGTCTAGAGTGGTATATTGGAGATATAATGCATCTCATAAACAGCGGGTGTTCCTAGAGAGGCTCCTTTCCACTTCCCTCCTCTGCTGGTTGCCTTGGCTTCAGACCTCCCATAGACTCCCAGTCTCTAAGTTTTCACCTCTCACATAGCCCTTCCTGGGGTTCAGAGATAAACAGAGACACAAATTGAAATTGGTCAATAGACCCAGCAAATTGAGTCCTCTTTTCAATACTGTGGATTTTCTCCAGCAATGGGTACATGGTCCTTTCTCTACTGGAGATCTGTTGAACGGAGTAACCTTGGGCAGGTGCTAGATCGGCTCTCAGGGCTCTTCACGGTGGGGGCACTGCAGGGGGCCGATGGCGGGGAGCCACTCCATTGGCTTGAATCCTCTCAACTAAAGGCTTTCCTAACTACTGTCTATAGGGGGTGAGACAATGCGCAAATAGGGTCTTATTTCCTTACAGATATCGGCAAGAACCTTACTGAAAGCTGCTCACCTGGAAAGGTTGTGTTACACACAACAAGTATGCGCACCTGGATACAGCTGCTGCAGGACCCACACATCCACGATCGACGTGGCGAACAATAGTTGTATTGGGACGAAGTGTCTCAGGATCCGCGCTGTTGAATGAATGAAACCAGAAACTGGAACACTGGTGTCAATGGTTGTTCTTTATTTCTATGCGTTTCGGAGCGTTACAGTGTTCCTTCCTCAGGGACAAACAGGGAATGGTGAACTATTCCTAACTACTGTGTCTTTTGACCCCCCCACTGCGCTTGACTCTCCACTGTGCTCAGCCGAGGGTCCTTCTCACACGGTTTCACTATTTTATGGTTTACTTTAGGAGATGATGCCTACCGACACACCCTGATTTGTTGAGGCGTGGTAGAGAGACCTGCAGATCACCTTTTCTGACTCCGACCATTTGAATATTTTTGCTCTCACCCATAAGATGCCTGTCTCTTGTAGTTCCCAAGAGAAAATGTATAAAATTTTAACTAGGTGGTATAGATGCCCTTCCCTTCTTCACAAAATTTATTCCGGTGTATCCAGTGTGTGTTGGAGATGTGGGCAAGAAGATGGTACTTCACATCTTCACATCTGGTGGTCCTTCAGGCTCCTGTATCCATTTTGGTCTAAGATCTTTGCAATATTCCATTCCATGTCAGGCATAAGCCACACTTCGTCCCCTCAGATTGCTCTGCTTTCTCTGATCCCCAGTTCTCTATCAGTGAACAAAAGTGGTCTCTTTTGGTTCTGCCTCATGGCAGCTAGGACTATAATTCATAGATACTGGAGATCTGTTGAGGCTCCCTTGATCAGAAAATGGGTGGTCGAGATAGATTGGAATGGATGGAATCACTCATGGCTCTAGATAATGAGAAATGGAACAAACACTGAAGTACTTTGCTTTCCTGGTGTCTCTTTAGGGAAAGTTCTGAATTCGCTCCTTGGTTGCGTGATACATAGCTGGCCCTGTTCACTGTGGTTACTGAAGTCCTTCCTTTTCCCCTCTAGTCCCTTCCCCTTTCCCCACTTCTCTCCTTCCTTTCTTCCTTTTCTTTCTTTCTTTATGTTTTTGCCTATACTTGTTTCTTTGCCCTCCCTAATTTTAACAATATGTTTGTTTCTATGAAACAGAGCATTGTTCTTTGATTGCATTTTCTACATTTATGCTGTATTTGGTTATCTTGATTAAAAACTGATAAACATATTTTCTGCAAAAAAAGTCATTTTGTTGCCGTCGGCACCCGTCGGGCATAGGGGGGTCCGGGGAGCGGTGCCAGGCTGAAAAGTTACCATACGTCATCACCAGCAGTCAGCTCTTCTCCTGTCCTTTAGTATGAGCCACTCATAGTTAAAGACAAGAGGTGCGAGCGCTATGCTGTGACAACAGCACATTCTTTGTGGGCGGAGAGAGCACTCTGCTCTCCCACCTACAAAACAGGGAAACGCCATCACCCGGTCCTTAGGGGCAGCGCTCAGCAGAGGACTCCTTTCTCCTCCTTCACTCCCATATCGGCTGCTCCTATGCGCCGGACCCGGCGCTGAATGTGGGACAGAATAAGGGAGGCATTTTCCCGGCTCTCTGTGTCCCACTCTAAGCCCAGTACAGCACAGCACTCAGCACAGCCACCACAGAACAGGTGCCAGTAAGTTTGCACTAATAATACTGCACGCTATATGGGCCCTTCTACTTCCAGTGCCTACAGTGGGGCTGGGGCTGGCACAGGCAGCTTTGCTGTGCATATGGAGCGGTTGTAAGTGCCGGGGTACTCGGTAGCCAGGCCGGCAGTTTTTTGGGGTAGTCGCAGTGGCGATAGCCCGGCTCTGTGGCCCTGAACCAGTTAGGGGCAATATTTACAGGGGAGTTGTAAGTTGATTGTGACGCGCACCTGTGGTGCCTGGTCAGCAATGACCAGCACTGCGGTATAGACCTCCAGGAGATAGGTGGACTGGCAGCTAGTATAGAATACTCCCCACAGGTGGAGTGGACCCCTAGGATTTTGTAGGCAGTCTGTATGGAGAATGGTGATGGTAGTTATGGTGTTGGGTGTGGCAAGGAGGGAGCAGAAAATAAGCAGCAGGACACAAAGGATGCAGTTCTTACCAGGTTCTTTACTTGTAGTTATTTCAAAGCAGTCTCAGCCTGGTACTGTACTCATCCAGATTGCAGCTTGGCCAGCTCTCAGGTAATTCAGAAGCACTCCTCTGAGACACCTTTCATTAGCCTTTCTTTGCTGCCCTCTCTGCACTGTTCTTCTCGCCTACTCCTGTTCTGCGCCTTCGTGCTACAAATTCCTAGGCAGGTGATCTCAGACCTATTTGAATGACAGCTAGCAAGTCCTCTTGGCCCTACTTTATTCACTGTGCCTTGGAGTGTCCACGGAGTTGGCTACTACTCTTGCAGACCAGTAGCCTTCGGTTTCCTTGCTGAAGCATAGTCTACTCATCAGATTGCGGCCGCTCCTGTCATGCAGCCAGTTCCTCCAACAACAACCTGCAGGGCGGTTGTGGATTCGGGGTACCTCTGGCTGGGGATTCCTCGGCCGACCTACCCAATGGTCCCGTTAGGCCCCAACTCTATCCTCCCATTCTCTCTTCCTCCTTCTTCTCCTGTTGACTTCTCACTATCTCTCTGACTCCCCCCCCCCTCCTAAACTACTCTGTCCTCCAGCCAGCAGATGGGGAATGCCCTCTAAATTGGTCTCTTCCTCTCTGCACCTCCTGGCCTGGAGTTAGGAATGGTGTTGGGTGTAGGGAGTGGGTGTCTCAGGTTTTTGCCCCTGTCTTACCTGGGAGTGATGATACCCCACCTATTAGGATTAGGTGCAGCATCACTGTGGCGACCAAGACGCAGGGGTGCAACATATATATGTATGTATTATATGTGTTTCTACTTCTGTCAAGCATACATAGGGGCAGGTGGCCTCAGCCCCTATGTATGCTAGTAGTAGGCAGTAGGGTAGGTCCATATACACTGCCAGCCCCAGGCTGGGTTTGGCTGTGTATATGAGCGTACCCTACTGCCTATGTGGCGCCCCACTGGTCGGGACACCACATAGGGGTACTGCACCCATAAGAAAGTGTGTAGTATCCCTATGACCAGGGGACTGGGATGTCAAAAGGGGACCCTCATTACACGCATCTACACATCTTATATCAGGGGACCATAGGGTTAACCATTGCTAGGAAACCAGTCCCGGTGGGAGGAGCTTAGGTGGCTAGTGGACAGCGGGAAAGTTAGTGAGAGAAGAAGGAGTCTGGAAGTGAACCCTGCGGGAAGCGCAGTGGTGGGCACCTCAGTACAGGTGGCCCGGAGGAAGAAAGTGATCCTAGGGTGTTGAGGTGCACACAAATCCGAACCGGTCCAACGCCCAGCCCCGTATAGGATCTGGAGGCCTCAAGCCAGTAACAGTCCATAGGCATCCGTGGGGACCAGCAGAGGGCTCTGTGCACGGGAGTGCTGGGGAAGGAACAGAGGGAGAGCGCAGTAAAGACAGATGAAAGAACCAGGCAGGTACACCACCGAGGGTCCCCAGTGAGACGTCCTAGTTCTCTGGTGACTACCCAGGCCAGCAATACCTGTTGACTTTGTAAAGACTGTTTGCTGCCTGAGTCACCAGTAAAGCCCAGTTCAAAGTTAAAGACTGTGTGTTGTGTTTTATTGGCCTGCGCTGGAGGAGCCATACTCCTGCTCCCTCATAACAGCCAGCATCACTACCTGATGAGCCGCCTCCCTGTGAGAATTCCTATTCATCTATCACTGCCCCGGGGTACCCTGCTCCACCTACATGGAGATTTACCAACAAAGCTACCTCATCATCACCCCGGAAGTCTGCAAGCAGCGCCGGTATCATTACCGGATTCCGTAGGGGGCGTCACAAACTCTTTTTATTTTATTTTTATTTAACCCCTTTTTCAGCGACCACCAGGGCCACAGGTCCGGGCACAGGCTGCCCATGACATCCCCAGTAAATCAACGCCCATGACCGGGTACCCCACGGGCCTGGGGTGGGTCACCTACGCTGGGCCTGGCTGTGTATATGACATATTCTATATGGGCCTACTACTGGCATACATAGGGGCTGGGGTCTACATGTAATGTGTGTATGTGCGAGTGTATACTTGATTGGTGCATCTGTGGTGATGTATGTATCTTTGCATCTGCGCACATGGTGACAATTGTGTGATGTGTATGTAGTGATGTGTGTTTGTTTGCGTGCATCCATGCCCATGGTGATGTGTGTGTATTTGGTGACATGTGTATGAGTGTGTACATGTGAAATGTATACATGCATCTGCATAAATGATTGGTTAGTCTGTGGTGTTTGTATATGTGCGTCCGTGCACATGGTGACAATTGTGTTTTATATACATGGTGACTGTGTGTATGTGGTGACATGTGTATGAGTGTGTACATGTGATGTTGTGGTGCCCCGCTATGCAGGCGTCAGAGAGGGGTACTGCACCCATAAAAGCGGTGCAGATACTCGAGCTGCAAGTGGATTTCAGACTGATGGGTGGAACCTACACACAAGCACCCCCACACTAGATCACATGGTGGTAGGTACCCAGGAGGGAACAAAACCACTTCCAGGGGGATAAAGGAGGTCTTTGGCTGGAGGCCTTTTGGGCTTCAAGTCTTTGCCTCAAGGTTTTTGACAGGAGTCAGCCAGGCAGTGAGCCTGAGGGAGCAAGGAGGGTCTCTCGGCTGAGGACCCGGGAAAGGCTAAGAACAGATCCCAGGCGCAGATAGTCAGCGGGGATAGAGGAACTTCAGGAGTTCGCCCCAGGAAAGACACCGGGCACTGGAGCCCGCACCTGTCGGATCCTCCAAGGACCACAGAAAATCCAGCGTTCTGAGGAGTATATCTATATACTGCCAGGCTCTTAAGCGACCAAAAGAGGGAACCAAACACAGCAAGGCGAAGCCGCAGTGTTAAGAGAAGGTTACCCGACGGGAGAGAGGAGAGTGAGAGACAGCAGGAGGCCAGATCCACTGTATGGGGTCAGACTTCACACCAACTATGGGGAAGCAGGGAGGAATTGAAAGAGAAAAGGCACACGCTGAGGGTTCCATCCAACTGCAGTTGTGATCCGCCTGCAGCCACCCATTAGCTACTTGTCTGTTTAACATCTTGCTGAACTGAGAACTGTGACCATTGCTGCTAAAGTTCCAGAAAAGTACCCGAGTGAAGTGACTTTGGCTCTGCTGCATCTTCTTTCCTATGAACTCATTCCTTTCACAGGATCGCTGCCCCGGAGGTCCCAGTCCTGCCTGCGGAGGACTACACCATCTCAGCCGCAATACCACCGATCTCCGGAGGACTGTGGCGGCACTGGTGCTACTTCACCAGGAACTGCAGGTGGCGTCACGACAACTAACTTTGTAAATAATCCCTTGTACATAATCCCCTTTCAAAAGAACTGTACCCAGGGACACGGGATCAGGCGCGGCCGCCATTCCACGTGACACAGTTAACTCTTTTGCCACCTGATACCCAAGTACCCCACACCCTGGGGCGACACAATGTATGTATATCTTTATTCTTTAATCTTTATTCATTTATATAGTGCTATTGATTCCACAGCACTTTACATACATCAGTAATACTGTCCCCATTGGGGCTCACAATCTAAACATCCTATTAATATTTCTTTGGAGTATGTCTAATATTTATTCATATGTATGTGTGTCTGCACATGGTTACAATTGTGTGTTGTGTACATAGTGATGTGTATGTGGTGACGTGTATTAGTGGGTACATGTGATGTATGTATATGTGCATCCGTGCACATGGTCACAATTGTGTGTCACGCATGTGGTGATGTGCAGTTGACAAGCTCTTCCTCCATGACAATGTGCAGCAACCGGGTGTGGCTCTCCAGCTCCATCATCATGATGCTGTGCCCATTGAGGGTGACACAGGACTCGATCAGCCGTTATCGCCGACTCTATAAACCTCCTGCGTGGCTGTGTCTTTAATGTGCGATCTGCCTTCCTGAGCCAGCGCAGTGCACTGATGAAGCTGGGGTGCAGACAATCGCACTGCGTTCATGAAGAGAGGCAGAGATCTGTAGAGCTGGTGGTGACGCTGCTCTTCATGTCACGCACACCTACAGCGGCTTGATAACATTAGTGGGAACACTTAAGGCCGGGTTACATGCAGCAATATCGCTACCGATGTCGCTGCAATGTCACAGGTTTTGTGATGTTGCTGCAACCTCGCTAGCACTGTCGCTCTGTGTGAGATGCCGCAGCGACCAGCGTTGAGCTTGCTGATCGCTGCAGAATGGTCAGGACCATTTTTTGCCGCAGGGCAGCATACATCGGCATGTGTGACGGCCCTCTAACCCGATGTGTTCTCTGGTAATCAGGATACACATCGGGTTACTAAGCACAGCGCGCTTTGCTTAGTAACCCGATGTGTACCCTGGTTACCAGCATTCTCCCGCTACCCCAGCCTATCAGAATACAGTAGCGGGACTTCAACATGGTGGAAAAGAATAGTTTACAGTATATTCTTTTCTACGATGTCGAGGTCGTTACGCTAGTCGCTGGTCGCTGAGAAGATCTGCCTGTTTGACAGCTCACCAGTGACTACACAGCGATGTTCCAGCGATCCTGGCCAGGTCGGATCGTTGGTGGGATCGCTGGAACATCGCTACGTGTAACGTGGCCTTTAGGCTTTGTTCACACCGGGCGTTTTGGTGCATTTTTTTCTGCAGCTAAACCTGATGTTTTGATATTAAAATAAGATTTCTTGCCAGCATAAAACCTGCAATTTCTGCCTCGTTTTTGCTGTTTTCTGCACTTCCTCATTGATTTTAAAGTTGTCGCATTACAAAAAAACGCAAAAACAGCAGAAAATTGACATGCTCGTTCTTTTAAAAATACAGCAAAAACCATGTAGGACCATTGTGTGTGCTTAACTTTTCCTGAATCACATAGGTTTTGCTGGGAATGAAAAATGCAGGTTTAGGTTAGCATAAAACCAATGTAAAAACGCAACAAAAATAATCACCAAAAGTGCTGGAAAAACGCTGTGTGTGAACATAGCCTAACATCACGAAACAATCACTGATCTCAGGGAGCCCAGTCAAACAAAACACTGCGAGCAGCCGGCAAAAGCACTCAAACCCAGTGAAATCCTAGGTTAGGTGCATTGCCCCCTGGGAAACACAAATATGCAAATAGAGTCCGTGGAGCCTCGTCTAGGAGTCTCAAACACGGGATTAGCAAGATATCCCTCTAGGGAAGTACATAGCCATGGGGTGGCTTCTTGAGGAGACTATCATTACACAGGTCAACAAAAACAACAAAAAAAATTTTTTTTTCTGGTGCCCAAAATATTTTAATGAATTTGGGGTATTTTTGGGGTGCTGATTCTGAATATGCTATCAGTTTTGCCAGATTGGCTCAAGTTTTTGAGATTTTTGGTATCTTATTTATAGCACTTGTTGGTAAATGCGACGCATCATCTCATTAATTTCTTTGGATTAGTACTTGAACTGAGCAGTTCTCAATATAGTTTTGTGTTAATTAGTGTTCTAAAAGTTTGTTCATAGCTTGATTTTTGCACTAACTTTATGTTGTTGTCTGTTTTCCAGTGAAAAGCATGAACTCATCAAGAAGAAGTTGTCTTAACGATCCAGACTCATTCTGTTACATTTGTGGTGAATATACACTGACAAAACGTAGAAGAAACATAACAGACTTCGTTAAAAAAGTGTATTTTGCCTATTTTGGGGTTATGCTTGGGGACCAAGACATGTTTTGGGCACCACACATAGTGTGCAAAGCATGTATCGAATTATTACGAAAATGGAGCAAAGGACAAAGAACAAGCTTCAAATTTGGTGTTCCAATGGTGTGGAGAGAGCAAAAAAATCATCATGATGACTGTTATTTCTGTGCAGTGCAAGTACAAGGATTCAATAAGCATAAGAAACGAAAATGGGAGTATCCTAACATGGAATCTGCAAGAAGGCCTGTCCCTCATTGTGAAGATGTGCCTGTACCTGTGTTTACCATGTTACCTGACCTTCCCCCACCTGATGATGATGATGATGATGAAATGCAGGGTATGGAGCTAAGCAATAGTTCTGGAAGTGAACTAGAATATGAAGGAAGTTTCAGAACACCTACGCAATTTACCCAAGGAGAGCTCAACGATCTAATAAGAGACCTCAACCTCTCAAAAAGTGCATCCGAACTTTTAGCTTCAAGGCTAAGTGAAAAAAATTGTCTGACGCCTGGAACTAAAATTACATCTTACAGGACCAGAGAAGAAGCACTTCTTCCATTTTTCTGTGAAGATGACCTACTTGTATATTGTAAGGATATTCCTGGCCTGATGCTGCAAATGGGTTTACAAGTATATCGTCCTGTAGACTGGAGGCTTTTCATAGATAGTTCTAAAAGGAGTTTGAAATGTGTTTTGTTGAACAATGGCAATCAGTGTGCATCTCTTCCAGTAGCTCACTCAACTAAACTTGCAGAACAATACCAAAATGTCAAAATGGTCTTGGAGAAACTGTGCTACCATGAACATTCGTGGCTCATATGTGTTGATTTAAAAATGGTCAACTTTTTACTTGGACAGCAAAGTGGATACACAAAGTATCCTTGCTTCATCTGCATGTGGGATAGTAGAGCAAAACATCAGCACTGGGAGAAACTGAATTGGCCTCCAAGGGACACCTTGACAGTAGGAGCATCAAACATAGTGAACGAACCTTTGGTGGACAGGGAAAAAATCATTTTACCACCACTTCACATAAAGTTAGGATTAATGAAGCAGTTCGTCAAGGCATTAGACAAAGATGGTAATTGCTTCATGTACATCTGCAGATCTTTCCCTGGTCTTAGTAGCGAAAAACTGAAGGCAGGAATCTTTGATGGTCCTCAAATTCGGAAACTCATTAAAGATTCAAATTTTCCTAAGGAAATGAATGACATTGAAGCTGCTGCATGGTGTAGTTTTGTGTTGGTAGTGAAGAACTTCTTGGGAAATCAAAAGGCAGACAATTATGAAGAACTGGTACAAAACATGCTATTGAGATTTAGAAATCCGGGTGTACACATGAGCATTAAATTGCATTATCTTCACAGTCACTTGGACAGATTTCCAGAAAACCTTGGAGATTTTAGCGAAGAACAAGGGGAGAGATTTCATCAGGATATTATGGTGATGGAGGAAAGGTACCAAGGCAGATGGGACAGACATATGATGGCTGATTACTGCTGGAATCTACAGCGTGACTGCCCCAATAGCTCACATAGAAGGAAATCATATAAAAAGCGCTTTTCCAGCGATTAAATGTCTATCTTTCATGTCTTGTTCATTTTTGAAGATTACTTTCTAAAACTAGTTAAAATAAACTAAAATCAACATTTACTTTGTTAAATTTATTGTATTCATGACAATATCAATAAAGTTAATGCGCGTGTAGCAAAAAACGTCTTTTTTTTTTACACATTTTACGAAAAATCTCAAAAACTTGAGCCAATCTGGCAAAACTGATGACATATTCAGAATCAGCACCCCAAAGTTACCCTAAATTCAATGAAATATCTTTGGCACCAAAAATGCTGTTGACCAGTGTTATCATTACCACCATATTAAGTGGCCCTTTCAGTGAATATCCAGGTCTTTACGAGTTTAAAGATATGACAAGATATAGCCAGAATCCTACTCCACACTGATGAGGGCAAAACCCTGAAACAGTTGTCTGTGGATGGATACCTGGCTTTGGTATTTCCTTGTCATATCCTTAAGCTCGTAAAGAGCTGGATATTGACTGAAAGGGCCACTTAATATGGTGGTTATGGTGGTCTCCTCAGGGAGCCACCCCATGGCTAGGTCCTTTCCTGGAGGGATATCTGGATAGTCCCGTGTTTGAGACTCCTAAACGAGGCTCCACAGACTCTATTTGCATGAACATAGCCTAGGTCAGGGGTAACAATGCCTCCATGACTAGTCTTCTGGATAGGGGATAATTTCAATGTGGTCTGACTGCTGGGACCCCTACAATCATGAGAAATGTAGCTTTGAAGAGTACCTTGTAAATTGAGCTGTGTTCAATCCTACGCTATGCCATGCCATTCACATGTGGCTCTTCAGATAACCCCTTTAAGTGAGTTGGAGGGGTATGACAGAGTAAAAATAAAATTCACTGATTAGGGCTGATAGGTGTTATAGTATGTGGGCTGGTGGGGGTTTATGTGGCAGGGTTGCATTTTGGTCCCAGTCCGGCCCTGGTACCGGGTACTGTTTTCTAAAGTTCACGGGGTCCGGAGCTTGGAGGTAATTTTATGCTTTCCACGCCAGGCAAGTCCTGAGGCTTTCCTTTTAGATTGTGTCAGTTGGGCTCTGGCAGCATAAAGCGGTGCTGTGATCTCTCTGTTCTGTACAAGCTGTAGGACAAGCAGCGTGAACCCTTCTCTTGGCTGTATTTCTACTTCGCTCTCCTGGGCTCTGTAGTGCGGCTGTGTCTATTTAGCTTTACAGTGAACGGGGCGGTGTATAACTATCCGTTCTCCAGATTTGGCCGCTGGGTGTATAATCCCTTACGATCTCGGTCTCCGGTGACCGTACTATACTTAATTCTGGGCTTGCTGGCACTACTACCACTCCCAGATCTTCCTTCTCTCCTCCTCAGGCTCTCGCTATGGGCTCCACACACTGTCAGTTTCCACAAGATCACTTTCCTCTCCTCCTTCTTCTCTGCTCAACTGTCACCTCAGCTCTTCTGACAGGAACTGACTAGCTCCGCCCCCTGCATCTGCATATCTAGGGGACCTCTACTAACGTCAGCAACTGACCTGACCTCAGCTGTTAGAGCTCCCCCTACAGGCCCAGGTTGGGATATGTAATATGTGTGCTTCACCTAGTGGATGCCTTGCCTCCAAGCTTGTAATGTGATTACCGGACCCCGGGGCGCCACAGCTGCGTTTGCCAAAAGCTTGTGTTTTGCATTGCAGCCTATGAGTGCGTTAACACATGCGTTTGGATACATTTTTAGCTGTAAAAACGCATGCAAACGCAATCTAGCCTTAGATGTGAACTGGGCCTATCTGAATCTGCATATAATGCATCTTTAACCCCTTCATGACCTTGGAATTTTTTGTTTTTGTTTTTCAGGCCCGAGCCAGTGACCCGGAGTGGCCCTTCAGCGTCCCACCAGCCTAAGTGGGACTGAAGGCAGGGAACCCAGAGCAGAAGAGGGGGCAAGGAGCTCGGAGGGAGTTCGTCCCAGGAGAAACGCCGGATATTGGGGATCCGCACCTGTGGGGAACTATAGGCCCACAGAAAATCCCTTCGCACCTTGGAAGCTTCCGCTACCCGGTCTCCCAGAGACGGTCAAGAGAGGGAGCCAGGAACAGCAGGCCAGCTGCAGTGTCCAGAGAGGGTCATCCCGGAGACCGCACAGGAGGAGAGAGAGACAGACAAAAGAAGAGAGTGGAGGCAAGTCAGGCTACAGCAGGCTGTGCTTCAGCAACTACACAAGCAGAGGAGGCCTTATACCCACTTGCTGTGGGAACCCACTGTGCAACCCTGTCACCCGTCGGTGCCCTGGATGTATTTACCTGACCAACATCAGTAAAAGGTAAAAGAGACTGCTTCTGTGTGTGCGTGCATTCTTCCCTTCTACTCCCAGCACCCTCTATAGACTATTCCCGCTCTCCCTAAACAATCTCCGCTCCACTACAACCTGCTTCCCCTTACTATCCTGCCCCGGAGGTCCCAGTCCTGCCTGCGGAGGACTAAACCATCTCAGCCGCAATACCACCGACCTCCGGAGGACTGTGGCGGCACTGGTGACATCTCACCAGGTACTGCAGGTGGCGTCACGACAAACTATAAACTTTGTACATACTCCTCTGTATATAAAATCCCCTTTTTCAAGAGAATAGTCCCCAGTATACGGGATCAGGCGTGGCCGCCATTCCCCATGACACAGCTAACCCCTTCTGCCGCCTGACACCCGAGTACCCCACACCCTGGGGCGACACATAGTAATGGCAGCACCCATAGTGTCAGGGAGAAGCCCCGACACGTGTTTCAATGTTGCTTCCTCAGGGAACATGTGATATTGTGAAATAAATACTATACTGTGATTGGCATATTTGCACCTACTGTGTCTAGAGCTCTTACCTCCCTATCCTTTTTCCATTCCAAAATGAAGCCCCTTCTAAAGATGATGCAATAGAATACCCGCAAACAGTTAGCTGAAGACAAGCAGACTAAAGACATGGCTTACTGGAACCATGTACTGTGATCTAGTGAGACCAAGATAAAATTATTTGGTTCAGATGGTGTCAAGCATGCTTGGCAGCAACCAGGTGAGGAGTACAAAGATAAGTGTGTCTTGCCTACAGTCAAGCATGGTGGTGGGAGTGTCATGGTTTGAGGTTGCATAAGTGCTGCGAGCTGTGGAGAGCTACAGTTCATTGCGGGAATAATCAAAGACAATATGTACTATGACATACTAAAGCAGATCATGATCCCATCCCTTTGGAAACTGGGCAGCAGGGCAGTAATCCAACATGATTATGAACAAAATACTCTTCCAAAAAACACTTAGAGTGGTGCGATTTTCCCTTTTTACTATGTGTTCTTTAAGCAGATTCAGTGGTATACGGCAATGGTTGTTTGCAGCGTTGTGAGTGATAATGGCAAAAGATGGTGCTTACTAAAGAAAAACATGTTGTGCTTTCACAAGAGAATAAGGAGTTCTTGAGGATAACAGTTGTATCATGCTTGTCCTGAACTTCAACAGATCCTATTAGGATCTGTTGAAGTGCTGGACAAGCACGAAACAGCTGTTATCCTCAGGAGCTGCTAGCGTCCTTCTGTATTTGCCTGGATTTTATGAATTCCCAATAAAGCACTCGTTTTAGGCAAACCGGGTGAGTGCCGCTTATTCTCTTTTGTTAAAACACTTTCAAAACAACCACTGCCTTGCTAAACAAACAGAGGGTAAAGTTTCTGGACTTGCCATGCATGTCTCCAGACCTAAACAATCTTGAGCACTTGTGGGGCATCCTCAAACAGAAGGTTGGGGATTGCAAGGTCTCTAAGGGCCGCTTTACACACACCAACTTCTGAACAGATCTCTGGTTGCAGTGAAATCATGGACACATTGTTCCATTTTGTGGCTGTGTACAAATGTAACAATGTGTCCATGATTTCACTGCAACCAGAGATCTGTTCAGAAGTTGGTCACAGAAGTTGGTGTGTGTAAAGCGGCCCTTATATCCCCCAGCTGCATGAAGTCATCATGGTAGAGTGAAAGAGGATTCCAGTGGCTCCTGTGAAGCTTCAGTGAACTCCATGTACAAGAGAGTTAAAGCAGTGCTTGCTAATAATGGTGGCAACAGAAAATATTGCCACTTTGGGCACAATTTGGCCATTTTCACCTAGGGGTATACACACTTTTCTTGCTACCGTAGCGGTTTAGGTATTAATGGCCGTGTGTTGAGTTATTCAGTGGGCACATGACTTTACACTGTTATACAAGCTGTACACTGACTACTTTACATTATATCAACGTGTCATGTCTTCAGTGTTCTCCCATGAAAAGATATAATAAATTATTTACAAAAATGTGAGGGATGTACTCACTTTTGTGATACATTGTATGTTCTCTTCTCTCAAAATATTCAGGTTATGAGTACGACATTTTACTTCCAAACCGTCAGCCTTCAATACTCTTTTCTCTAGGACTGTTTTTCTTATGATTTTGCCACTTTCTGTGACATTTTTAATTGGATGAAAATAAAGTTTTAGGCATTCAAAATGAAAATCTTTCCTAAATTCATTTATATGACCCGAGCCATCCCTCTTCAGATCCCTAAATCTTGGTTCAATAAATTCCAAAAACAACTTAGAAAATTCCTTTGGAATAACGGAAGATCCAGGATATCTAGTTTCACCACCGAAAGACATAAAAAAAGAGGAGGCCTTGGAATACCGAATCTTTACTACTATTATCTAGCCTCAATCATAAAACTGTCCCAGAGCTGGTTCAGAGATAACAGAGGTTCCTCAATCTGGACATCCATTGAAAAAGACTTATCCAATACTACCTCTCTTCCGGCTCTAATTCTGGCACATCTTCATAAACTGACCAAAATTTCCCCATTCCCACCAACTATTCGAGCCACAGTCTCAGCATGGGAATACTTATTCAAAAAAAACAATCCCACACCTACACGTTCAACCCCTAAAAACATTCCCATAGAAACCCTAAAGCTCAGTATTCCTGGTCTAGACATATCCTCCTGGACTGAAAGAGGAATACACTATGTCAACACCCTATTCCCTGATGGTAGATTAATACCTTTTAGGTCTTTGGAAGAGCAATTTAAACTAACATGGAGAGACAGAACAGCCTGGAGATTAATAAACTCCTCCTCGATCTCCTTGATCTCCCATTTTTCCTTCCCAAAACCCTTATCTGACCTATTTGACAACCCAAACAAATCTCTAATTTGGTCAACTAACAATATTTATAGACTTTTAAACGAAGATCTTATATTACAAAAACTATCTTACATTACCGCATGGGAGAATGAATTAAACTCAACTATAGATCTAGACAAAATGGCTTCGACAATAGAATTCTCATACTCTAACACTCTTTGTGCCTCTATCCAAGAATCATACTTTAAACTACTAGCTAGATGGTATTGGACTCCGTTAAAATTAAATCGTATTGACCATAAAATATCCCCAAACTGCTGGAGGGAGTGCATGCAAACTGGAACACTCTCCCATATTTTCTGGAAATGCCCAAAAATTGTGAGATTTTGGGTTGAAGTCCAGGACCTTATATTTAAAACTACCAGTATGAAGTTAACACTCACTCCCCAAATGTCTCTTCTCTCATTAGGAGTTCCAGACCTACCTCACAATATTAGATTTATTACCTCTCAGATTCTTTTAACCGCTAAGGTCCTCCTAGCCCCTAGATGGAAAACTACAATCATACCTACATCCCTGGAACTAATTGATAGGATATCCTCCCATTGCACATTCGAATTCAGTTACGCTATTAGAAACAATTCCTACAACAAATATCTCCGTAATTGGGAGCCCTGGATATTGTCCCACTCTCTTAAGCATCTTAATAGGACCATTGACGACACCACCACATCATAATTATTACATTTTAGGAACCTTTAGATGTCTCTAGGGAAAAAGGAGGGGAGGAAGGGGGAAGGAAAAATAACCTGGCTACCTCCTTACTTAAATGATTTAATCGGGTATAATAACCTAGTCTAATATACTCTTAAGTTATGTTCGTTATACTTTAGTCTCGTTTAAGACATAAGTTTCTTATTAGTAAAGATTCAGATTGTATAAATTTACAACTCATATTGTAACCCTATGATTATCCCAATGTTTCTGTTTGTTTGTGTTATGTATAATATCCCTATGTATACTAATTACCTTGTATAAACTTTCCAATAAAAATATTTGAGAAATAAATAGAAAATAAAGTTTTACATTTCACGAAAGTGCTGGATCAATTTTTGGATTACTTCTGCGGTGGAATTGTGATCCTTTGCCCTCTCTGGATAGGTGAGCCGATTATACCTCTTGCCTTTGACTCTCAAAGTGGCAATATCCCATCTACAACCTGCAATCGATTATGTTATTTATATGGCAAAATGCTTTTAGTGGATTATTTTACACCGAGAAACATGAGAAAGCTACTTGTTTGCTTTAATAGCTTTGTGCAGTCATATAATTAGCACTAACTCTTTGGCTTATTGTGAAATACGCACTGTGTAAAACATACGAATCAATACACCGAAAATCAGGGCGAAGTCTAGCACTAATATGGTGAGTTCTTCAGGAGGCGGAGGATCTATTAATTAACATCTTGCCTTCAAATGAGAGACTTTAGTCAGCCACATCACATGGTGATCAGCTTATAGATAACAGGAAGAAATAAATTGGACGGAGACACACAGATCTGCATCTCAGGTTGATCATTCTGTACATCGTAGATCTCACCTACAGCCGTCATCATGACCTTCAATGGAACCTGGAAAGTTGACAGGAGTGAAAACTATGATAAATTTATGGAAGAAATGGGTAAGTTACGGATTCTCTTCCATGGATTAAAAAGTGTCTTTAACAACAAATTCCAAAGCATTAAAGCAGAGCTTCATAAACGGAAATGTTAACTTTTGCTATGACAGCTTAGAGGTCTAGATGTGCCGAAGAAAGAAGTTCTCTCTTCTATTCTCTCCTAAAATTGAAGATGCTCTCTTATAGGTGTTAACGTGATGAAAAGAAAACTCGCCGCACATGATAACCTGAAGATCACAATCCAACAAGATGGAGACAAGTTTAATGTGAAGGAATCTAGTACGTTCAGAACCATTGAGATCAACTTCACCCTTGGGGTCACATTTGAGTACTCTCTTGCAGATGGCACAGAGCTCTCAGTAAGTAAATAGATAACCTTTGATGTGAAATCTCAATGTGGCATAGTCAGTAAGATTTGGTTATTGTTACAATACAATCCTTGAACTATGGCTAGAATATAATTTTGTATGAAATAGGAAAAAATGATGTTCAGCTCACCCCTTCTTGTTTCCAGCCAGCCTGTCTCAGTGCTGCCTCGCACGGAGTCGTCCGGTCTGGACATATTGCAGTCCAAGAAATAAGAAAGACATTCCAGCGAGGACAGTTAAAACACGTACTTTATTGTCTTCATGCTAAAACATCTTGTACGCAGGTAGTTAGATGACCACAGCTACAGAGCAAACCCCACGCGTTTCGACAGTTATGACTTATTCATGAATAAGACATAGGTATCAAAACACGTGATTTTTACTCTGTAGCTGTGGTCATCTAACTACCTGCATACAAGATGTTTTAGCATGAAGACAATAAAGTACGTGTTTTAACTGGATTAACCCTTTCTGTCCTTGCTGGAAATGTTATGGTCTTTTTCAAGTTGGACCCCAAAGGAAACTATTACAATTTAAAACTGCACACACACATTTGATGAACATTGGATGCACCTGCAATCTATGTAATGTGTATAGGTATGTGTCCAAAGACTCTTCAAAATCTTGGACAAAAGTGCTTCGGTGTCCGCGCTGCTGCTCCAAAGCCAAAGAAACACAGACACGGGAATGTCTATTACAGCTACAGCCTTTATTTTCCTCCTACGCGTTTCGGAGCCTCCTCCCGAGCTCCTTCCTCAGGGAATATTCCCTGAGGAAGGAGCTCGGGAGGAGGCTCCGAAACGCGTAGGAGGAAAATAAAGGCTGTAGCTGTACCAGACATTCCCGTGTCTGTGTTTCTTTGGCTTTGGAGCAGCAGCGCGGACACCGAAGCACTTTTGTCCAAGATTCTGCATTACGACCACGGTCACCGTTGAGAGTGCGGTCCCTGCAGCAGCTGCTTGTACGCTATTCTACCAGTTGTGGGTTTCACAACTGACTAAGGTGAGCAATTCCACATCGACAAGTGAGAGTTTTTAATTGAGATAAGACCCTACATGCGCATTCTTTCTTTCACAAAGACTCTTCAAAGGCAGATGTCATGGGAAGGAAGGATTGGGTACATAGGATTTTTTTTCTCACAACATAAGCATTTTTTTCACCATCTCCCCATTAAAGCACCACTCCGGCGAGGTTTTTTATTAAATGCTGGAGTAGCACTTTAAATGTAAGCTCCCTGCCTCATCACGTATTCACCTTCCGGCAGCTTTATCGTTTCTTTCCACCGTTCTGGTTCGGTGACGCCATCTTGTGCCTGTAACTACTGACTGGCCAGAAGTCAGAAGTTACTTTACAAGGTCTCTATGCATCTCTATGAAGCCAGAGCGAGGTCATAATTATGCTACCATAGACTTGTATTGAGTTGTGACCTCTCATGTGCTCCATGAAAAACTGACTGGAGTGATGCTGGAAAAGATGAAGGTGGCAGCAGGTGAGTATAAGACAGGGGATAAGACTCACATATAAAACACCAACCCAGCAGTGAAATTAAAGAAAATGCTGGAGTGGTGCTTTAAAAACATGTACATGCTTGGTTTAGAAATAAACATGCAAGAGTATGGAGATGGGAGGTACAGTGACTGCCTTAATAAGCATTCAGCTGACAGCTACTTAAGGGTATAACACCAACTAAAAGTGGTCCTGGCCATTCCGCAGCGATCTCATCGCTGGTCGATGCTGCATGTTACACACAGCAGAATCGCTGCGAGGTTCCTGCAATCTCACAAAACCTGTAATGTTGCAGCAATATCGTTAGCAATATCGCTGCATGTAACGGGGCCTTTACTTAACTCATCAGACAAAAAATACCAGGACAAAATATCCACCTTAGTGTTATAATTAGAATGTGACACACCAAAGTCACATTTGTCCTTGCATCCTTCTGTGGCTAGATCCATGTGGTAGACATAATGTATACATCGCTGATGTAAAGAATTATTATATGTTATCTTACATGTTACCTGCTGCAATGTGTGACGATTGTGCTTTAGCTAACACTCAGAACTGTAGAACTGAAGTCTGCACTTTTCTACCCACACCAGGGCTCCTGGGCAATAGAGGGCGATAAGCTTGTAGGAACATTTGCCAGGAAAGACAACGGAAAACAACTAAAGACAAACAGAGTAATCACTGGAGATGAACTTGTACAGGTGAGTTTTAAGTAGTATATATTTCAGTTTGAGCGCATATTTGCCCAGACTATATAACTGCAAAGTGCTCTTGTGTTATGTTTGCACAGAGGTCCATACACTTCAATCCCCACCCATATAACATCACAGATCTAGCAAATTATCAGACTACCACCTTGTATATTTGTGGTCTTATGTAATCATCATCCAAACCCTGGAAGAATTAGTAGTAGAAGCCTTATTATGAAGTGGCTTCTTCATTACTTATGTATATAACCCCTTCAGAGAGGAAGAGGACTTGAACTGTAATCAAAGTTTTTATGCAAGAATACTGGCGTAAAAGCGTTGAAAGATTGCAAAGTTTTGATGCAACAGAAAGTTTAAAAGAAAGTTCAGAATTTTGTCATTTTCTTGCTAGTTTGAAGCTGCTCTGTTGAAATGGGCAGAGCTGGGGTGGGATATGGTCACACTTGTCTGCCTAATTCATTAAAAAATAGTTGACTTGGATACCAGAAATACTAGGCTAGTCATGCAGCACTCATTAAGCGGAACCCGTCAGAAGGTTTTTACTATGTAATTTGAGGACCGCAACTGATAGAGGCTGAATCACATATTTCAATGATGTGTACCGTAATTTATTAGGCTGTGTGCTGTTTTCATAAAATAATTGTTTTATTACCAAGTGATTATCCCCGACCACACCCTTCCCCTGATAAGCTGCTCGCTGTCAATAGATAATGAACACAAAGTTGTGGTGAAGGCTGGGTGAGCTCTGTTACAGGCTACATCTAAAAACTCTATGTCTTAAATGCTGCACTCTGTAAACTAACTGATAGATTCATGGAATCAGGATCTCTTTTCCTACATTATGGTGCTCTCAGACGAGGTAGCAAAAGCCTGCTGACAGATTCCCTTTAAATGGCATGTGGCTCCTAATGACTTTGGGGGTCTTTACTCCAGCAAGAATGGCATAGCATGAGCATGCACTAAGCCAGTCTTCATAAATCAGCCCTTTAGCATCTTCTATTGGATTTACCAATCCTAAAAGTCAATATTGACTCTTTAACAAGCTGTGCTGCATGACTTAGGCTGCTTTCACATTACGATTTTTGGTCATTCGATTGTATCCGTTTCAAAATGGATACAATCGGATCCGAAATCGGATCCCATGCCCCCCTATGGGAATCGGATCGGATGTGCCACTATTGGCATCCGATTTTTGCACCTTCCGATCTGATCCGATTTAATCACGGGCACAAAATCGCCCTGCTATGATTTTGTGTCCGTGACTCAAATGGGACAGAATTGGATCAGTGCTGATCCGAGTGCCCATAAAATGTGAGCCTATGGACATCGGATCCGAGTTTACCTCGGATCCGATGCCAGCTCCATGTTCCCTGCCTCCCCTTGCATCTTCCTTCCCCCATCTCCTCCCCATCTCCTCTATTCTGTCCCTCCCGCTATTCTATTCTGTCCCCTGACTCCTCTATCCCGATCTAATCACTATCCTGTTCCCTGTTCTCTTCCCTGTGTGTTAAAAAAAAAAACTCCTCCCGGAGGATACATCACCTTGCCACCGGCTCCCAGGATGCAACATCATCGAGGCTGAAGGGCCTGTGGTGATGTCACAGAGCCGGTCAGCTGACATGTCATGTGACCGGCTCTCTGACATCATCTCAGGCCCTTCAGCCCCGATGGTGTCGCATCCTGGGAGACGGAGACAAGGGGATGTATCCTCCAGGAGGAGTTTTTTTTTGTTTTTAACACACAGGAAGGAGAACAAGGGACAGGATAGGGATTAGATCAGGATAGAGGAGCGGGGGGACAGAATAGAATAGCGGGAGGGACTGAATAGAATAGTGGGGGAAGAAGATGGAGGAGGCAGGAGCAGGGAGAGAGAGGGGACCGCAGGATCCACAAAGATCCAGCATAGAATTGGATTGGATGGCTATTTGCCATCTGATTGCAGGGATCCATGTGGATCCGTGCCTGTCCGTGGGATCCTCCTTCAAACTCGGATCCCACGGACAGGCAGTAAATTGTAATGTGAAAGCAACCTTACAATAAGAAGCCATATCAGACACTCCACTTGGAAATACATGTTTTAGGGTGTTTGACACTCATCAGCGCAAAGCAAGAGGCCTCTAACAGGTCATTTAGGGTATTTGTGTTAAAGGGGTTGTCCGAACATTTTCTATAATTTACATGTGTATCTAGGTTGCAAAATGTTGACAGTTTGTAATATGCAGCCTGTCAACATTTTGCAGGGTTACCTAGATATCACTAATTTGCAGCAGCCAGGGAATCTCCAGGGGCATGTTTGTATTGGAGCCTGTATGTAAATAGAGAACTGGTTGTTTACTCCCATACTCCTCCATACACGCCCCCTCCCCCAGTCTACAGAATATCCAGCCACCCCCAGGGCTCCTACACCCACCCCCATTGCATACAGCGGTGCCCTGCTCCACTGACAGACTGTGCCGAATCCACAGCTGTGAAGGAGATTCAGCACAGTGTGTCAGTGCAGGTCCATGTTTTATGTCATGTTTCATACCTCTGTATTCTTTTTCAGACCTACCTCTATGAGGGAGTTGAAGCCAAGAGAATCTTCAAGAGAGGCTAAGCCGTATCTAAAGCAACTGGAAACGATTCTGAGACACTGGCGCCAATACTTCCTGCTATATATAAAGAACAAAACACCACATCATTAATTCATCCACTGTATATATTAAAGATAAAGTGTATCTACATGATCCCTGGGTCACCTTTTACTTTTTCAGCAATAAAAAAAAGAAAAACCTGATTGTTTCACTACTGTGCAGCTCATTCATTTTAAAGGCATGAACATCCTGAAACTATCACAAATGTGTGTTTCAGTTCTCGTATATCGAGGTTAAAATTCTTACCTTTAGTTTATTCTTTCAAGTTAAAGAGTGATTCCTATTCCCCTTCAAACTAAGGCCTCCTGCACATGATAAAACAGCATGGAATGATCCTGTACATTATGCAGATTCTATCATATTTCCTTGAGATGCACAAAAAGCTTTCTTTTCCTTTAGTAAAATGGTAGACAAATGATGAAAGTTAATGTGATTCATCTGGCAGTGATGATGTCTGATATCTGTCCATAGCACAAATTCAGCTTTTCTGTTGCTGATGTGATGCTATATACCAGAATTCATAAAGTAGACGTGAGCTTAGTCTAAGCGAAATGCTGCACTGGTTATTACTATTATTTTCTTATTTATTTATTCCATGGTGCTTTACATTTGGAAAGGGTATACATAGACTAATACAATATACATGAAAGATATTAAACAACACAAGGTACAGAAGGATAGAGGACCCTGCATGCGAGGGCTCACAGTCTATAAGGGACAGATGGATACAGCAGGAGAGGGTGGAGCTGGTCGTTCGGCGGTCCGGTAGACTGAGGCTTACTGCAGGTTGTAGGCTTGTCGGAAGAGGTGAGTCTTCAGGTTTCTTTTGAACATTTCCACTGTAGGTGAGAGTCTGATGTATTGGGGAAGAGTTACAGAGTATGGCGAATGCACGGGAGAAATCTTGTATGCAGTTGTGTGAAGAAGAGATAAGAGGGGAGTAGAGGAGGAGGTTGTGAGTGGAGCTCAGGTTGCGTGATGGTAGGTACTGGGAGACCATGTCGCAGATGTACGGAGGAGACAGAGAGGTGAGGCTGGGGAGTAATAGGAAGACAGGTGCATTAGTCAGGCAGCAGAGTTTAGGCCAGATTGAAGGAGTGCAAGAGTGCTAGAGGGGAGGCCAGAGAGCAGGAGGTTGCAATAATTGAAGTGGGAAATGATGAGGGCATGCACAAGTTTTTGTGCAGTTTCCTGGTCAAGGAATGTACGGATCCGGGAAATGTTTTTGAATCATGTAGTAATTTCAGATATCCAGTAGCATTGAAGAATGGCCCCACTATCTTTGTACCTCATATATCAGACTACACCATCAATTTTTGTGATCCAACAGTCTTGGAGGGATCTATCCACTGTGGGTTAGTGTCAGACCAATATCAGTGGTTTTGTTTATTAACTTCACCATTCACAAAAAAGTTTGCCTCATCACTAATCTGAAGGCAATTGTCTATGCTGTGAAGATACGAGATGTGCAACATCTGAAACAACGCATACTGGAAGCCTGTGCTAGCATTTCTTCTGTGGTGTTGCTATCAGTGTGTCAAGAGTGGGAGAATAGGGTTGCATTGACAATCCATCACAATGGACAGCATTTTGAACACATTTTAAAAGTGAATTTAAAATTATGGACACTGGAGAAATACTAGTGTGGGAATAGGAAATCCTATTCCTATACTTTGATAAGCTGCCATAAGACCTAAGGTGTTATCCGTGTGAGCTGAACCTTAATGTATATGCTATATGTGTAAAGATAAAGTATAGACTAAGCGCTCAATCTCTATGGCAGAAGAAGGGGACAGGATGCCTGAATATGGCTTAACCCTACAGCGGGATGATTATTCATTAAAGTGTTGAAAGTATTAAAAAATATGTTTGCAAAATAAGTTTTCCACTGAATTAGATTCACGAAAGTTCTGTGTGTACAGGTTGGAGGGGGTCTCTTCGGTAGCCGTTAGCTTCCCTTACGGGCGCAGTCCTCTTCCTTGGTGAGGTGCCTGTGGATATGTTCAGATTTAGAATCTAACAGTAGGTTTTATTGCTTAGTGCTCAAAATCCTCCTGTTAGTTATCCTACTGTGTATAATATATAAAATCGTGCATGAGTAACAGTAGGATAACTAACAGGAGGATTTTGAATATTACAGGCACCATATAAGAGGAGTGGACCCCAGAAGTCACCATAGGGCTATTGGTACAGATCATTAATTTGGTAAGAGATATATAGCCATATAGAGCCCTAAGCAATAAAACCGATGGTTAGACCAAATCTGAACATATCCACAGGCACCTCACAACGGAAGAGCACTGCACCCGTAAGGGAAGCTTATGACTACTGAAGAGACCCCTCCAACCTGAACACACAGAACCTTTACGAATCTGATTCAGTGGAAAACCTATTCTTCAAACATAATTTTTAATACTTTTAACACTTTAATGAATAAATATCCCACTGTAGGGTAAAACCATATTCAGGTGTCCTGTCCCCTTCTTATGCCATAGAGATTGTGCGCTTAGCATATACTTTATCTTTACACATTTTTATAAGTAGTCATAAACTTGTAAATAAGAATAAGGTTACCTTAAAGCCAAGCACACCATTGTTTTTCTTATGAAATTCTCAATACGTTTGATGTGACACATGACCCTCTTCCCATTGAAAAAAAAAGTTGGATCCAAAATGGGTGACTTCAAAATGGCCACCATGGTCACCACCTATCTGTAAAAGTTTTCCCCCTCCCATATACTAATGTGCCACAAACAGGAAATTGATATCACCAACCATTCCCATTTTATTTAGGTGCATCCATATAAATGGCCCACCCTCTATATGGCTCCCTGGTTCACTGGGGTACATGGCTACCCAGTGTATATGGCTCCCTGGTGCACTGTGGTATATGGCTGCCCAGTGTATATGGCTCCCTGGTACACTGTGGTATATGGCTGCCCAGAGTATACGGCTCCCTGGTGCACTGTAGTATATGTCTGCCCAGTGTATATGACTGGCTCCCTGGTGCACTGTGGTATATAGCTGCCCAGTGTATATGGCTCTCTAGTGCACTGTGGTATATGGCTGCCCAGTGTATATGGATCCATTCCTGGTGCATTGTGGTATCTGCGGGCCATATACACAATGGAGACGGCTGCAGGCCATATGCACAATGGAGACAGCTGCGGGCTGTATGCACAATGGAGACGGCTGCGGGCCGTATGCACAATGTAGCCGACTGCGCGTCGTATACACAATGGAGTCTGATGGTCTTACTTATTTTAGAGACTAACGTCCATACGCACTTTAGAAACTGCCACCCATATACAAATTAGAGACTGCCAGCTGTACAGTATACACATTAGAGATTGTCGGCAGTATACGTGACCCGCCCTAGGGCCATGGGGTACCCGGTCCCGGACATCGATTCACGGGGGATGTCACTAGGACCCGTGCCTGTTCCCATGGCCCTGGTGGTCGCTTAAAAAGGGTCAAACCAGTCAATAAAAATAAAATAAAAGTGTTTCGTGACACCACCTACGGTTCCAGTAATGTTAACGGCGCTGTGGGACAGTCCTCCGGGTGATGGTGCAGCAGCAAGATGGTTACGCTCCCCGTAGGTGGAGCGGGTTCCCTAGATCAGTGGTGAATGTTATAGTTTATGTACAGTCTTTACGCATGGAGGCAGCTTACCACACAGCACAGTCACTGGTCCTTTTCACTGCAGGAAGTGTGCAGCTCATCATGCGCAGGCAAATAAAGTATGTCACACAGTCTTTAACTCTGGATGGTTTACTGGCAGTACTTCAGACAGGTTACAGATGGTACAGTCTTTTGGATTTTTGTGGCCTGGGTAGTCACCAGGGAATCGGGATGACTCACTTAGGACCCTCGGTGGTGTGCCTGCCGTTTCTTTCCAGTCCCTCACTGCGTTCTCCTGTCTCCCTTGAAGCGCTCCCGTGTGCAGAGCCTCCAGCTGGCTCCCACAGGCCCTCAGTGGAAGACTCTTCTCCGGGTCCCCCTGACCCTATTCGGTGCCCTTTTAAGGATTTGTCGGGTGTTCGGCCACACACACAGCCTCAGCCAGCCACACTCAGCAAGCCACACACAGACACACAGCTATCCTCATAGACAACCACACACAGCAAGCCAGCCACAAAAACTCAGCCAGCCACACACAGCCACAGCCACCAACACACAACCAAAGCCAGCCACACACAGACACACAGCCACACACAGCCACAGCCAGCCACACACACAGCCACAGCCAGCCTCACGCAAACAGCCAGCCACATAGACAGCCCCACACAGACAACCCCACACACAGCCACAGCCAGCCACAAAATAAGCCACACACACAGACACACAGCCAGCCAACCACACACACAGCCACAGCCATCCACACACAGACACAGACAGCCTCACACAAACAGCCAGCCGCATAGACAGCCACCAGCCACACACACAGCTACAGCCACAGCCAGCCATACACAGCCATGCACAGCCACACACAGCCACACACACATAGCCAGCCACACAGAGACACAGCCAGCCACATAGACAGCCACCAGCCAGCCACACACAGCCACAGCCAGCCACCCACACACACGCACAGCCCCAGCCAGCCACACATACAGCCACATACACACACAGACCCAGCCAGTCACACAGTCAGCCACACACACACAGCCACAGTCAGCCACACACAGACACACACACAGCCAGCCACATACAGACACACAGACACAGCCAGCCATACAAAGCCATAGCCAGCCACAAAGCCAGCCACACACAGACACACAGCCACAACCATCTACACACAGCCACACACAGCCAGCAACATAGACAGTCAGCCACACACAGCCAGTCACACACACACAGACACACAGCAACAGCCATCCACACACACATAGCCAGCCACACACAGTCACAGCCAGCCACCCACAGACACAGCCAGGCACATAGACAGCCACCAGCCACACACACAGCCACCACCAACCACACACAGACACACAGCCAACAACACAGTCAGCCAGCCACACACACAGCCACAGCCAGCCACACACACACAGCCACAGCCAGCCACATACAGACACACAGCCAGCCATGCACACAGCCACAGCTAGCCACACAAAGCCACAGCCAGCCACACACAGACACAGCCAGCTACACACAGCCACAGGCAAACAGCCAGCCACATAGACAGACAGCCACACACACACAGCCACATCCAGCCAGCCACACAGCCACAGCCAGCCACACACAGACACACAGCCAGCCACATAGACAGCCACCAGCCACACAGCCAGCTAAACAGCCACAGCAAGCTTCACACACACACCCACAGCCAACCACGCACAGCCACCAACATAGCCAGCCCGCCAACCACATACACACAGCCAGCCACACATCCACAGCCAGCCAGCCACAAAAACACAGCCAGCCACACACAGACACACAGCCACAGCCAGCCACACACAGACACACAGTCTCAGCCAGCCACATACAGACACAGCCACAGCCAGCCACACACAAACAGCCAGCCACATAGCCACACAGACAGCCCCATTCACAGCCACAGCCAGCCACAAAACAAGCCACACACACAGCCACAGCCAGCCACACACAGACACAAAGCCAGCCACACACAGATACACAGCCAGCCACACACACAGCCACAGCCACACAGACAGACAGCCCCACAGCCAGCCAAACACACACAGCCAGCCAGCCACACATACACAGCCACAGTCAGCCACACACAGACACAGCCAACCAGCCACACACACAGATACAGCCAGCCACACACACAAAGCTACAGTCAGCCACATGCAAACACACAGCCAGCCACACACACACAGCCAGCCACACATAGACACACACTGCCACAGAAAAGCACACAGCCAGCCACATACACACCCATAGCCATAGCAAGCCACACACACAGCTACAGCCAGCCAAACACACACAGCTATAGACAGCCACACACACACAGACACACAGCCAGCCACACAGAGACACACAGCCAGCCACACACACACAGCCAGCCACACACACACACAACCACAGCCAGCCACACACAGTCAGCCACAGCCAGCTTCGCAAACACACAGCCACAGCCAGCCACTCACAGCCTCACAGCCAGCCTCCCACACACACACACACAGCCAGCCAAACACAGACACACAGCCACACACAGGCACACACAGCCACAGCCAGCCAAACACACACACAGCCAGCCACACACACACACAGCCAGCCACATACACAGCCAGCCAGACACACACACAGCCACAGTCAGCCAGACATAGAAACAGGCACCCAGTCACACACACAAAGCCAGTCACACACAGATACACAGCCAGTCACACACTCACAGCCACACACACACACAGCCAGCCACACACATACATACATATACATACATACACACAGACACACACACTATTCGCCAATCACCACCAGCAGCAGCTTCATTCTTCATATTTTACTGGCTCCCGTGTGGCGCCCCTGCGTCCAGGGTGGCCACAGGTAGTACTGCAGCCAGGTAGGAGGGTAGACAGTTTGTTTAACAAACACCTCGCACACATATCCACTGCATGGGGACCTAACCCTGAGTCTGGGACTCTAGGCAGACAAGGGGTATTAGGCTAGATATGAGTGGATGGAGCGTAGTCATGGTAACGGATGGGTATATAAGGGAGTGACAGGAAGCGGTTAGCCAGTAGGCAGGTGCCGAGCAGTCAAGACAAGACCAGTACCATCAGGTCCAGAGAAGTAGTAAAGGCCAGCAACTGACTGATAAGAAAGTTTCCCTGATTATACCCAGAAGTTACACAGGAAGAAAGGACCCGGTAATCTCTTGGGAAATAGGGATACCTGTGGTTTGGCTGAAAGCAGAGTGTCAGCTCTGAGGGGGGCTGAAAATTTACCCGGTGCCCCAGACAACCTGACGGGGAATACAGACTTCAGGTCTATATTCTCACCCTAAGATTGGGAGCACAGCAGCATAAAGAGGACCCAGCTTACCGCCCAGAGAATTAAGGAGGAAGCTGCCAAAAGGGACCGAGCTGCCGCTCCGCAATCCTTTTTGAGGGGAAACATTGAGATATAGCCTGAAAGGACACGTAAAAAGGCAGAGGAGTCTAGGAAAGTTAACCGGGCTGCAGTGGGTTCAGTATACCGGATTCAATATAGCAAAGCTGTGAAGAATTATATTGTACCGTGCCTGTTTGACAGAAAGAATAAGAACAGTAAACCCGGGTGAACCCTGCTACGTTGTCTGTGTCTGATTTCAGGTATGAGAAGCTGTCAGTTCTCCATCTAGCCCTGTCAGGAGCCATCTCCACATCATTCCTTTCTTCTGCAAAGCCTACAATTACCATCACTGACTTTTACTACCACTGCCCCGGGGGACCCAGTTCTGCCCACAGGAACTGTTCTATCCTAGCTGCCAAAACATCACCCCCAGAGGTTCTGCAGCAGCGGTGGTCCCCATTATTGACCACATAATGTGGGTGGCGTCACGAGTGACAAATCCCCTGTAGATAACCCCCATTTTATTGTGCGGGCCCGGGACACGGTCCGGACCAGGACCGCCGTGACCTTCCCCAGCAGTACCCCGGTCCGGCACCGAGTACCTCGTCCCAGTGGGCTCCACAACCCGCATTGTGCAAGAACTTCCGGGGCCTGCATAAGAGGGGAGGGGGCGGGGCCCAGAGGAGATTGACTGGATATGGGGCCCACAGAAAAGGTGGGGGTGCGAGGCCCGGAGGAGATTGAGGCCCCCCCATTCACCTTTCCTCCTACCCTCTCCTGTCAATCTCCTCATGCCCTGCCCCTCACAGCTGTGAGAGCAGAGCTGTCATGCCCTGGCGGCCCCTACTAACTGATGGTGTGCTCTATGTCGGCAACTTGCCGGTCTGGACGCTGCTGCTTCCCAGAACCCGCTATGCCTGGCAGCGACCGCAAAGTGATTTCAAGCCGGCCTGCGGCCGGAGGAGCAGGTGCTGCGGCCCCACCCATACTACAACCCCAGACCCATTGGGAAAAGTCCAGCTGTTCCCGTCTATCAGTCCGGGCCTGGTGTCTTCACTGGATAACTCCTTTAATGGTATGTTCATATCTGCATATATAAAATTGCCCAGATAATCAGCTAAAACAGTTGGGAAGTGTCAGAAGAGTGTCATGCGTTTTTTTCCTCACCAAGCATCCTTATGTTCTAGGTGAGGAAATAACATACACAAGCATTGCACTTGCATGGCATACAGATGCTAGATGATAAAAGACACACACTCGTATAGCACATACATTACATAGGGATGCTAGGTGAGGAAAAAAGGCATAACACTCTTCTGACACTCGCCAACTTTTCTGGCTGAGATTCTGTGCGATTTTTATACACAGAAGTGAAGGCACCCTTATACTACAGCTAGCTGCTTATTCATTGCATCAGTCTTGCTTCATATTTAGAAATGAGGACAGTACTGACCTCTAGTGGGTTTGTAGAAATTTACAGGAACATAAAAAGTGTAATAAATGTTCTGAAAGGTTGTTACATTTTGGTGCAACTCAGGGCTGCGCCAACATTTTTCAACATTTGTCATTTTGATGCCAGTTTCTTCCAGCTCTGCTAAAATTGGCAGAGCGAGTCGGGAGTGTGGTGGGGTCATGACACTACATATGTAATGCATGATAAGCTGTAGCGTTCCATACAGCAGAAATCACATTCCAGTACCTTACTTAACCCATTATCTACCAATGTCCTTTTTTTGGGACGCCTAATCTTTTGCTTCTAGCAACTAAGATTTTATAGTTAGGTCCAATTTTTTGTGTTGTGTTTGTAAAATTAATCTGTACGGCATAAAGATAAGAAACACGGCACTCACCACAAAGGAGCAATCTTCATATCCTTTATTCCATGCGATTTACAGACATAGAAATTATGCAGGGAAGGGAGGGGGTGCTGAGACTCGGTGACGGTTCCCCGTTTCGCAGCGGGACTCGCTGCTTCTACGGACCAAACTAGTCTGGCGTCTGATGTCACGTCCGGGGTAATAAAGCCCCGGACGAGTCCGCCCACGCCTGTACACGGTAAAGTTACAGTGCTCTATATGTGAAAAAGATTAATTTAAAAACAATTGAGTATCTTACAAACCAAATGTGGCCGCTTGAAAGCTAAAAAACATTATTATTCACTTACAGATAGAATTTAATATCATACATAGTACTAGTGGAGTGGGAATAGGCCAAAGAAAGGGACGTTACCGTATAAGCTCTAATATAGGTCTAAATTGCATTGCTAAACATCTAAGGAGGAGAAAGCAGAAGATATATATTTGATAGAGACAAAAACATTAATTCCTTACGAAAAGGGAGTTAGAGAGAGAGAAAGGAAGGAGGAGAGAGAGTATATGGAATCAAGTCCCACTGCAGAATTACCAACATCCTGTCAGTGACAAAAATAAATATATAGTGCCAATGACAGGAGAGGTACAGTAGGAGCTAACTTTAGGAAAAACACACTGTTCTAAACTTAGGAGCATGAATACAAGAGGGAACACCCCTTTAAGATCATAAAAAAGGGGAGAAATCATTCCTCTCATTTAATTTTCATGTTTTGTCTCTATCAAATATATATCTTCTGCTTTCTCCTCCTTAGATGTTTAGCAATGCAATTTAGACCTATATTAGAGCTTATACGGTAACGTCCCTTTCTTTGGCCTATTCCCACTCCACTAGTACTATGTATGATATTAAATTCTATCTGTAAGTGAACAATAATATTTTTTAGCTTTCAAGCGGCCACATTTGGTTTGTAAGATACTCAATTGTTTTTAAATTAATCTTTTTCACATATAGAGCACTGTAACTTTACCGTGTACTGGCGTGGGCGGACTCGTCCGGGGCTTTATCAGACGCCAGACTAGTTTGGTCCGTAGAAGCAGCGAGTCCCGCTGCGAAACGGGGAACCGTCACCGAGTCTCAGCACCCCCTCCCTTCCCTGCATAATTTCTATGTCTGTAAATCGCATGGAATAAAGGATATGAAGATTGCTCCTTTGTGGTGAGTGCCGTGTTTCTTATCTTTATGCCGTACAGACTATGTTATGCTAACACGCACACGTGCACCGCCACTCTTTGGAGCCGCACACTTTGTGGGCTAAGTGCAGCAAGTTACAGATTGACTGTGCCCGAACTCTTTTACCCTTCAGCGGATTGCAACAGGCTTAGCCTTCGTTCGTGAGCACGTCTTGATATCTGTCAACACTAGCCTTTTTTGTGATCATGGATCCGCTTTCAGATGAAGAAACCCAAAGTGGAGCGGACAATCTCTCTATTTCAGTCAATGCAGGGAGGGAGGATGCTGAGATGTTTTTCAACCAATGTGACACCGCTGAAATCACTACCTTAATCAGTACTAAGAATTTGGAATTACAAATTCAGAATTTGGCGGAGAAGGAAGTGAAAGTCTTCTGGGCAGTGCAGTCACTGAAGAGTTATGTAGCGGTGAAAAGAGTGCCAAGAGGCCTTAGGTTTAATAAGGCCATGGCTTTTGGTCAAGAAGATCCGATCTTTGTGAAAGAGTGGGAAAACTTTATAGCAATTAGCTCTGAGAATTTATTGCAAGTGGTCTTAAGAAAAAACATAAAAGAACACTTGAAAATTAATGAAGATCTTGTGAAATTAAGAAGAGAACTGGAAAAGCGATATAAAAAGAAACAAGATTGGGATAAGTTCCTGAAAAAACTAGATAAAAAATTAATTCCTCTGCAGGTGGAAGTAAAGGAGAAAAAAAGAGAGAAGTTCTTGCGAGACAAAATGGACTACGATAATGGTAACGTTTTTTCCTGGAAGAGACCACAGAATGTTAAACCACTAAATAAAGGGACAAAGAGTAATAAGAACACACCTAAACATAACTCAGACACTAAGAGTAAGAATAAGAATAAGAATAAGAATAAAAACAAACCGAAAAATAATGCCCAGAATGACTCACAGGAAGAAACCAAAAAAAGGAGCACCGGAGCTCATGGTCATAATAGAAGGAATAAAACTGATGAGGAGAGTGAGAGCAATGATGAACTTAGTGAAATGAGCGATGTGGAGCGACCTCCACCAAGAAAGTTGAGTCTAACAGTTACCACGAATGATGATGTCCCTTTAGACGAAAGATCAGAAGAGGAAGAGGTAAGAGGGGCTACCAGCAAAAATTACGGCAAGAGAAAAGTAGTCTCTTGGAGGGCCTAAACACTATTGTGGACAATGAAGAGGATAAAGAGATTTGAATATTTAATTTGACCAATAAGACTATTTCTGAGGATGTGGAAAAACTTTTGAAACGTGCCTTGAATTTCTGTATTGAAGAAGAGTTCAACTACATGGACTTTAGGATTGATCTTTTCAAGGCAATCAGGAAGATCCACTTATTCAAGCATTATGAGTGTCAAAAGAGCTCACGAAGCAGTATAATAAATAATAATGTGTGTGCAGCAAAACCTGTACGTTTGGGAGCCTTAGGGTTTTTTGCAAGTGATAATTCTCTTAATGATGTAAAGAATGATATTACTGATCTATTAGATCTTGATCCAGCTTGGTTTGATGACCCTTTGGAAGAGATAGAGAATGATACTGTCTTTATGGGAGGAGTTAAGTCCACTTTTTGCCCACCTGTCTCCCCGGGTAACAATATTGACTTATTCGGGGAGTTGGTATGCAAGGAAGTCAAGGCTTTAATGTACCCTAAACCAAGTAAGAATCTGTCAGAAGGTGAGAGGTTAGCTTTGGCGGAGGTTAAAAGCTGGGAAGATGTATTAGTTAAAAAAGCGGACAAAGGGGGTGGAGTAGTCCTTTGGAATAAAGTTGAATATCAGCAAGAGTTGGAAAGGCAGTTGAATGTCAAGACAACCTATGAAAAATTAGGGACTGACCCCAACTTTAAATACAACTCCGAACTCCGAACCTTGCTACAAAGTCATGTAGAGAAGGGTAATGTCACGAAAAAACAGGCAGAAAAATTATACATTGAATATCCTAGAAAACCATATATTTATGCCTTACCTAAGGTACACAAATGGTTAGTAAACCCCCCTGGTCGACCTATTGTGTCCGGGGTGGGTTCACTAACTGAGCCCCTTTCTAAATACTGTGATTGGCTTTTAAGACCTCTGCTGAGGAAAGTCCCCTCTTATATAAGACTGAGTTTGTGACCATCCTTGATCAAATTGAATGGCAAGAAGGGTACAGGCTAGCATCTGTTGATGTAGAGAGCCTGTACACCAGAATACCCCAGAAGTTGGCAGTCTCTACTATCGAGAGAATCCTAAGAGTCAATGAACAGAGTGAAGGTGCAATTTCCTTTATTACTGATTCTTTGACCTTTATATTAATCCACAATGCCTTCTCCTTTGGTAGTACATGGTACAAACAAGTAGAGGGTACTGCTATGGGCACTTCGGTCTCATGCACGTTAGCAAATTTGTTTATGGCCCATTTTGAGGATAATGTTGTTCATGCTTCCACCAATCCCTTTCTGAAACATATTAAATTGTATGCTAGATATGTGGACGACATGTTCCTTGTTTGGGACGGTACTGAGCTGGATTTTTCCAGTTTTATACAGTTCCTTAATGACACAAACACATACAACATGCTGTTCACTTCTGTATTTGGAGACCAGGAACTTGAATTCTTGGACGTCAAAACACAGATTCAGAATGGTTCATTGGTGAGGTCTCTGCACAGGAAACCCATGAGCACTAATTCTTTATTACACTTTGAGAGTGCGCACCCATACCACACTAAAAAAGGTCTGCCATTTAGTCAATTCCTAAGGGTTCAGAGGATGAACAATAATCCTTCTGTTCGTGAGGTACAATTCTCTAATCTAGAGGAGAGGTTCATAAGAAGGGGTTACCCCAAGAGGATTTTACAGGAGGCCCGTTTAAAGGTGAACACAAAACCCTCTCATTTTGAGAAAAAGGAATTAATGAAGAAACAACAAAATGAATTGAATAAAAGGTTTGCGTTCACTTTTAAGTTTGGCCCCATGTATAATGTCATCGCAGGTGCAATTAGGAAGTGTTGGCCTATTATAACTAGAGATAAGAATCTCAGTGTAAAAAACATAGGCCCTCCTTTGATCACGTACCGAAGAAGTAACAATCTTGCAGATCTTTTAGTGAGGAATCGAATGGACCTGAAGAAAAATGCTACTTGGCTAGACAGTTCTCGCCCAAAAGGGAATTATCGGTGTAGGAATTGCAATTTTTGCAAGTTCCATAAAACCAACAACCCTATAAGAGTTGGGGGCAAAGAACACTTAGTGAAGTCTTATATCAGCTGCAAAACGAAGTGGGTGGTATATGTTGTTTGGTGTACATGTAACAGATTTTATATAGGAAAAACTATTAGGGAATTGTACGTTCGATTCAGGGAAAATCAAAATTCGATTAGAACTGGGGTTGGTAGCCCCAGACTTATCCAACATGTACGTGATTCACATAATGGTAACGCAGACGTGTTGTGCTTCGCAGGCATTGAACAAGTGGTGGCGTCCCCCTTAGGGGGAGATTTGCATAAAAAATTATTACATTTGGAGAGTAGATGGATCAATGATACCGGTGCATGTGAAGCCTTTGGCTTAAATGAGAGGAATGATTTCTCCCCTTTTTTATGATCTTAAAGGGGTGTTCCCTCTTGTATTCATGCTCCTAAGTTTAGAACAGTGTGTTTTTTCTTAAAGTTAGCTCCTACTGTACCTCTCCTGTCATTGGCACTATATATTTATTTTTGTCACTGACAGGATGTTGGTAATTCCGCAGTGGGACTTGATTCCATATATACTCTCTCTCCTCCTTCCTTTCTCTCACTCTAACTCCCTTTTCGTAAGGAATTAATGTTTTTGTCTCTATCAAATATATATCTTCTGCTTTCTCCTCCTTAGATGTTTAGCAATGCAATTTAGACCTATATTAGAGCTTATACGGTAACGTCCCTTTCTTTGGCCTATTCCCACTCCACTAGTACTATGTATGATATTAAATTCTATCTGTAAGTGAATAATAATGTTTTTTAGCTTTAAAGTGGCCACATTTGGCTTGTAAGATACTCAATTGTTTTTAAATTAATCTTTTTCACATATAGAGCACTGTAACTTTACCGTGTACTGGCGTGGGCGGACTCGTCCGGGGCTTTATCAGACGCCAGACTAGTTTGGTCCGTAGAAGCAGCGAGTCCCGCTGCGAAACGGACAACCGTCACCGAGTCTCAGCACCCCCTCCCTTCCCTGCATAATTTCTATGTCTGTAAATCGCATGGAATAAAGGATATGAAGATTGCTCCTTTGTGGTGAGTGCCGTGTTTCTTATCTTTATGCCGTACAGACTATGTTTAGTGATGGGCGAATCCTAAATTACTCGGAATCGCTTGACTCTAGCGAGTCCGAGCCCAGGACTCGCTACTCGTTGCGAGTCTAGCGAGTCCAATGTTAATGAATGGGGAAGCGAGTAATAGCGAGTAGTGTGAGATTTACAAATCGCAGATGTGTCTCGGAAGCTTCAGCCTGAAGCAATCCTAGTTTTGTCATTTATTTGCATTGCTCGTTTACTTTGTAAGTAATCGCTGACTCGCACAGATAAGATCCTGTCTTCTCTGTGTTCTGGCTGCCCCAGCTCCAGGGTCCTAGAGCCCGCCTGCTGCCTGATGTAGCAGTGCTGAGATTGTTCTCAGTCTGCTCATTCCCTGTGTACAGACATGAATGTCTGTGCACAGAGATGATGTAGCAGAGCTGAGATTGTTCTCAGTCTGCTCATTCCCTGTGTACAGACATGAATGTCTGTGCACAGAGATGATGTAGCAGAGCTGAGATTGTTCTCAGTCTGCTCATTCCCTGTGTACAGACATGAATGTCTGTGCACAGAGATGATGTAGCAGAGCTGAGATTGTTCTCAGTCTGCTTATTCCCTGTGCATAGACATCTATATTTATGCACAGGGGATGTAGCAGAGAGGACATCGCGTTTTGGACTGCGTCGGACGGAAGAGAATTTTTTTAATTAAAGATGGAGTCCCTAATGGCTTTTTTTTTTATTTCTAATAAAAAATTTTCCTTGTGTTGTGTTTTTTTTAAAACAATTTAATAGAAATTCATGGCGGTCATGTCTAATATTGGCGTGACCGCCATAAATTTCGGGCTTAGGGCCAGCTGATAATACAAAGCTGGCCCTAACCTCTTTATTACCCAGCGTGCCATCGCTACCAGGGCCGCTGGAAGAGCGGGGTTCAGCGCCAGAGGATGGCGCTTCAATGAACGCGCCATCTTCTGGGGCGGCTGCGGGCTGCAATTTGCAGCGGGGGGTGCCCAGAAAGCTTGGGCATCCCTGCGCTGCGGATTCCAGCCCCCAGCTGCTTAGCTGTACCTGGCTAGACATAGAAATTGCGCGGAGCCCCACGCATTTTTTTTTTTATTATTTCATGAAATTCTGAGATTCTGACTCTGAGACTCTGACTCTGAAATTCATGAAATAATAAAAAAAAAATGCGTGGGGCTCCGCGCAATTTCTATGTCTAGCCAGGTACAGCTAAGCAGCTGGGGGCTGGAATCCGCAGCGCAGGGATGCCCAAGCTTTCTGGGCACCCCCCGCTGCAAATTGCAGCCCGCAGCCGCCCCAGAAGATGGCGCGTTCATTGAAGCGCCATCCTCTGGCGCTGAACCCCGCTCTTCCAGCGGCCCTGGTAGCGGTGGCACGCTGGGTAATAAAGAGGTTAGGGCCAGCTTTGTATTATCAGCTGGCCCTAAGCCCGAAATTTATGGCGGTCACGCCAATATTAGACATGACCACCATGAATTTCTATTAAATTGTTTTAAAAAAAACACAACACAAGGAAAATTTTTTATTAGAAATAAAAAAAAAAGCCATTAGGGACTCCATCTTTAATTAAAAAAATCCTCTTCCGTCCGACGCAGTCCAAAACGCGATGTCCTCTCTGCTACATCCCCTGTGCATAAATATAGATGTCTATGCACAGGGAATAAGCAGACTGAGAACAATCTCAGCTCTGCTACATCATCTCTGTGCACAGACATTCATGTCTGTACACAGGGAATGAGCAGACTGAGAACAATCTCAGCTCTGCTACATCATCTCTGTGCACAGACATTCATGTCTGTACACAGGGAATGAGCAGACTGAGAACAATCTCAGCACTGCTACATCATCTCTGTGCACAGACATTCATGTCTGTACACAGGGAATGAGCAGACTGAGAACAATCTCAGCACTGCTACATCATCTCTGTGCACAGACATTCATGTCTGTACACAGGGAATGAGCAGACTGAGAACAATCTCAGCACTGCTACATCAGGCAGAGGCGGGCTCTAGGACCCTGGAGCTGCACAGAGAAGACAGCTGGACTCGGCTCGCAAAGAAACAGCAGTTACTTTGCGAGTTTCCCTGCTATCACTGGCACAGTAGCCAGTGATTACTCGCACGAGTCTAATGCAAACAATGGCAATCCTAGTTTTGTCAGCGTTTCAGACAAAACTAGGATTGATATTGATTTGCATTGGACTCGTGCGAGTAATCACTGGGAAACTCGCCGAGTACCGAGTCCTGCGAGTCCCTTACTACTCGCCGAGTAACGAGTCCTAGCGAGTAGATTCGCCCATCCCTAACTATGTTATGCTAACACGCACACGTGCACCGCCACTATTTGGAGCCGCACACTTTGTGTGCAGCGAGTTACAGATTGACTGTGCCCCAACTCTTTTACCCTTCAGCGGTTTGTAAAATTAATGTTTTCAATACAGGAAATCATGTCATTGTCATTTTTAATTGAATATTCTTCCACCCTGAGAGCTTTCAAACATCAATTTTTGAAAAGGAAAATTGCTAATTTGGCAAGTAGTGGGTTAAAGGGATCCTGTCACCTCCAAAACGCCTCCTAAGCTATCAAAACATGTCCCTGCAGCATCCCATCACTAATCTCACACTCCTTTTGTCTCAGAAACGCATCCTGTGAAAGTGGAGAAAAATGTGTTATAACTTACTCATTAGTGATGTTAATGAGCTGTGGCTATATTCTTTAGTCCCTAGGGCTGGCCATCTTCGTCATAAGATCACGCCCTAATAGGCGTGATCTTCTATTCATATTCTATTCTCCCCCTCCTACTGTCTCCCTCCCCACCCCCTCTAGACTGTGAGCCCTCGCGGACAGGACCCCTGGCCCTATTGTACCCGTACGATTGTTTTGTCGATTTGTTGTCGTTTTTCGACCACTTGTCTTTGTCTACCCTCTAACTTGTACAGCACCATGTATCCTAATAGCGCTATATAAATACCTAATAATAATAATATTGTATTCAGCGCCTCCCTGCTCTCCTCAGCGCTGCCAGGGCTGTAATGGGGCTGTAATGACGCGAATCACTTTGTGATTTCCGGCATCGGGTGACGTCAGTACACCCACGCCGCATGCGCAATGCGGTTCTTGAAGCCTACAGAGCGACGCGGGTGTACTGACGTCACCCGATGCCGGAAATTACGCGATTCGCGTCATTAAAGCCCCATTACAGCCCGGGCAGCGTCGAGGAGAGCAGGGAGGCGCTGAATACAATATGAATAGAAGATCACGCCAATTAGGGTGTGATCTTATGACGAAGATGGCCAGCCCTAGGGACTAAAGAATATAGCCCCAGCTAATTAACATCACTAATGAGTAAGTTATAAAATGTTTTTCTCCACTTTCACAGGATGCTTTTCTGAGCCAAAAGGAGTGTGAGATAAGTGATAATATGCTGCAGGGACATGTTTTGGTAGCTTAGGAGGAGTTTTGGAGGTGACAGGATCCCTTTAAGTATGATTTCTGGCATAGAACAAAAAGGTGCATGCTACTTATTAGATGCACCATATTCATGAAGAGGCATGCACCTATTCATGAAGTATGAGTGTCTAATTCCATCACACCCTCCTCATCAAGACAGGCAAGAAAATGGCTGGTCTTGATGAATCAGGGCCAGAGTGCGACATCACACATCATACCAGGTAATGACTTTTAATTTATATTGTATTTCATCTGCATATATTTTGCACAATTAAAAACTCTAAAATAATATATAGAGTAGGAACACACTGATGAGATTGCCTTGACATGGCAAGGTGGCTCAAAAGATTGATCAATATTTTGCCAAAAATCTCAATTTCATAATATTATACAGCTTGGAATGGATATGTTAATTTGCACATTTTTTTTATTGCAAGCTATCTTCTGGTGGTGCTGGCTTATTTGTTGCTTTTTGTTACTGGGTGTAATTCTCAGTAGCTGTATTATTCTGTATATACACACTGCACAGTACCACTTCTCCTGTCCTGTATACTGGGTGTAATACTCAATTTCAACAGGTTTCCAGCTCACCGAACATATAACGTTATGAGTGCAGCATTCAGTGGCGGACTCCCTGCAGGCATGACAGGAAAGTCACAGTATTCCCAGAAGTACATTGTCCAGCTCCACATCTTCTTAAAAGAAGTAATTTTATTTTATGTATATGAGTTTTAACCTTTGAAAATGAAATTACTTCTTTTTAAAAGATGTGGAGCTGGACAATTTACATCTGGGAATACTGGGTGTAATTTTCAGTATCTGTATTATTCTGTGTATACATACACTGCACAGAACCACTTCTCCTGTTCTGTATACTGGGTGTAATCCTCAGTATCTGTATTATTCTGTATATATACACTGCACAGTACCACTTCTCCTGTCCTGTACACAGGGTGTAACTCTCAATATCTGTATTATTCTGTATATATACATTGCACAGTACCTCCTGTCCTGTATACTGAGTGTAATTCTCAGTATCTGTATTATTCTGTATATATACATTGCAGAGTACCACTTTTTAAAATAAAGAAGATGTACTGGATAATTACGGATTAATTTTGCATACGGGCTTGAACGCCATTCCCTGCACCTTCGTGGATAACTGCACCTCCTGTGGACAACTTAAAGGGAACCTGTCACCCAATCTATGGCCCCTAAACTATCACTACCTGCCCCTACAGACCCTAACTAGCTCCCTAACCATCCCTGCCTGACCTAATAGGGCTTTATATAAGGTGAAATATACACTTTATAAAACTTACATTTTTTCCGTCTGTGGGGCGTTCCTGTCGGCTCTTGTCTGCAGGGCGGTGTCCCCAGAGCCGCGCTCCCCCCGCCTCACTCCCTTCCTAACGCCCTAATGGGCGGCATTGTGGATTTGAAGAGCGGGGGAGCCCAGTGGAATCATCCCGCCCCGCTCTTCATGACGCGAGACCGGAAACCGCGTCATTTCCGGTCCGCGCATGCCCAGTGCGGCGGGTGAAGCAAACGCGAGTCCCGGCGTCGCTAAGCAACGATCGGGAGCGTCTTCGGAAGGTGAGTATCGGCGGCCCCCCCCCCTCTCCCAAAACTGCACATATATATGTGTGTGTAATCCACATGTATATATGGATTACACACACATATATATATATTCACTTTGATTAGGCACATTTCATATGTGCATCTATATATATATATATATATATATATAGATGCACATATATATAGTTAGATTATATATATGTGTGTGTGCATGTGTATATATATATATATGTGTGTGTGTGCACATATATATATTATATATATATATATATAATATATGCACACACACAAAAAAAATAATATATAGATATAGTGTTAGAGTATATTTATATTTGCATGTATATGTGCACATACATATATATATATATGTATATATAATCTATGTATGTGCACATATACATGCAAATATAAATATACTCTAACACTATATCTATATATTATTTTTTTTGTGTGTGTGTGCATATATTTTATATATATATATATATATATATATATATATATATATGTATGTAACTATATATACACATATATATATGTGTGTATATATGGTTAGATAGATTATATATATATATATATATATATATATATATATATATATATAGAATACCTATAGATGCGTCATATATATACTGTATATATAAAGTGGATGCAGCTAATATATAGTGTGTATATATATATATATATATATATATAATGCATCTACTTTATATATATATATATACAGTGTGTATATATATATATATATATATATATAGTATATATATGGTGCATCTATAGATATGATGAATCTATATATATATATATATATATATATATATATATATATATACATAAATATATAGTAAATTACACATATTATGCATATGTGTGTAAATGTATATACATATACATATATGTGGATACTAAGACATATAAATATATATGTACTAGCTGTGAGCCCGATGCAAATGCATCGGGATTCTAGAACGTGCATAAATTTGCTTATAATAGTTATAGCTGGTCTGAGTACTTTTTGGGGGGGTGTGAGGACTTTTTGGGGGGGTGTTGAATACTTTTTGGGGGGTGTTGAATACTTTTTGGGGTTGTTGAATACTTTTTGGGGGGTGTTCAATACTTTTTGGGGTGCTCAATACTTTTTGGGGGGTGTTGAATACTGTTTGGGGGGTATTAGATTAATTTTTTTAATTTAATTAGTTAATGTAATTAATATATTAATTTTATATATTATTTTTTTTGTTGTTTTTTATTATTATGTTTTATTTTATTGTGTACCGGTATTATTTATATTATTTATTTTTTTTTTTTTTTAGTATTTTTATTATTATTAAAGTTAAAAAACCGCACTTGCTGCACCTGCCGCAAGTCCCCCTATACTTTCTATGGGGATTACCGCAACCGCCCGCAACCGTTACACTTGTGGCGCGGTTGCGGTAATCCCCATAGAAAGTATAGGGGTACTTGCGGCAGGTGCGGCGGCTGAGGTAGCGACTCGCAATGGCCTCGCGGCCATTGCTCGCGCTACCTCAGCGGTAAATCGCTAAGTTTGTGGCCGAGCCTCTGGTTCTATTTTCGGCCAGCGACTCGCTGAGTAAAACAGCTGAGTGTGAGTGCTGAAGATCCGATACATTCATGAGCCTAATGAGCGGCTGAACCTGTGGGGATGAGTGCTTTGCTGGGCTAAACCTGAATGGTGCACAGGGGGTTAATCACATGTCAGGTCTGTGTGTGAGTGAAGATGTGCTGATTGACTCACTGGGTTGCAGCTGGGAGTGAGTAGGCTGGATAGGAATCTGCCAGGTGTCTGAGTGAGGAGAGGACGATTCAGAAGTTCAGAGCACTGCCATGTGAAGAGGTGCTGGAAGTGATCCGTCCTCAGTGGGTAAGTGATGGGAGCCTACCAGCTGATGTGTGCATGGCAGCCAGTGTCCAAGGGCCAGGCGGTCACAGCTGACTTTGGGACATTGAGGGGGGGGCTGTGCGGCCATTGAGGGGGGGGGGGGGCTGTGCGGCCATGGAGGGGGGGGGCAGCCATTGAGAGTAGTAGTAGTAGTAGTAGTAGTAGTAGTAGTAGTAGTAGTAGTAGTAGTAGTCCCACCCATACAAAGTATAGGAAGACGTGCTGTGATAGCGACTCGCAATGCACTACACAGCGACTCGCATGGATCCCCATTCACAGTATAAGGGGACTTGCGGCGGCTGACGTAGCGACTCGCAATGGCCTCGCGGCCATTGCTCGCGCTACCTCAGCGGTAAATCGCTAACTCCGTAGCCGGGCCTCTGGTTCTATTTTCGGCCAACGACTCGCAATGGCCGCTTTGCGGCCATTGCTCGCGCGTGGTGACGTCACAGCGTGACATAGCCACGGCGTTTTCGGGGTCCGACACGAAAATGCCTACGGCAATTATAGAGTAGATATGTGTGCATATGAATATATACACACGTGTATACATATGATTAGCCACATATATACATAATGTGTGTATATAGTAATATATATCTGTATCTATAGATATGTATATATACACATGTATATATATCTATATGCACAGAAATACATATATATATATATATATATATATATATATATATATATATTTTGTGGAGAGAGAGACTGAGGGTGAGAGGGTCTGTGAGTTTTGTGTAACGCTGGGACCTGGGTGACGCAGTAAACTTCACCTGAGGTCAGAGTTAATCCTCGTCACTCTACCTGACCTCAGGTGATCTACACTGATGTCACCCTGTTCACATCGGTAACAGAAAACTCACTCTATGTGGGTCACGCTGTGAAGTGGGAAGTTTCACATGAGGTCAGAGAAACACATTGCTTTATCCGACCTCAGGTGACACAGACCATGAATGCTTCACTGCACGAGCCTTCAATTATAATTTTTAGGGAATCTTCACTAACGGACGGACCTCTACCAGGATCCTGGATGGGTATGTGGGAGTAATAAAGATGGAGTCAAAATACGTGTTTGTGTTTTTTGTTGTAATAAAAAATTTTTTCTCGGTGTTGTGTCTTCTTTACTAATAAATAGAGATTCATAATGGCCGTGTCTAACATTGGCGCGACATTATAAATCTCGGGCTTAGTGCCAGCTGCTAAAATAAAGGTGGCATTAACCCCTTATTACCCAGTCTGCCACCGCCACAGGGCAGCTGGAAGAGCTGGGTACAGCTCCAGAATATTGCGCTTCTATAAAAGCGCAATATTCTGGGGCGGCTGCGAGCTGCAATTCTCAGCGGGGGTGGCCCAGAACGCTTGGGCCTCCCTACGCTGGGGATTCCAGCCCTCAGCTGCCTAGTTGTACCTGGCTGGCAAAGAAAAATGCGGCGAAGCCCCACGCCGTTTTTTTTCTTGCCAGCCAGGTACACCTAGGTAGTTGGGGGTGGATGGCAGCTCCCTGCTGCCTAGTTGTACCTGGCTGGCAAAGAAAAATGTGGCGAAGCCCCACGCCGTTTTTTTTCTTGCCAGCCAGGTAGACCTAGACAGCTGTGGGCTGCCATCCACCCCCTACTACCTAGGTGTACCTGGCTGGCAAGAAAAAAAACGGCGTGGCGCTTCGCCGCATTTTTCTTTGCCAGCCAGGTACAACTAGGCAGCTGGGAGCTGCCATCCACCCCCAGCTGACTAGTTGTACCTGGCTGGCAAAGAAAATTGTGGTGAAGCCAGATGCCGTTTTTTCATGCCAGCTAGGTACACCTATGTAGTAGGGGGGGGATGGCAGCCCACAGCTGTCTAAGTCTACCTGGCTGGCAAGAAAAAAAACAGCGTGGGGCTTCGCCACATTTTTCTTTGCCAGCCAGGTACAACTAGGCAGCAGGGAGCTGCCATCCACCCCCAACTACCTAGGTGTACCTGGCTGGCAAGAAAAAAAACGGCGTGGCGCTTCGCCGCATTTTTCTTTGCCAGCCAGGTACAACTAGGCAGCTGGGAGCTGCCATCCACCCCCAGCTGACTAGTTGTACCTGGCTGGCAAAGAAAATTGTGGTGAAGCCAGATGCCGTTTTTTTCATGCCAGCCAGGTACACCTATGTAGTAGGGGTTGGATGGCAGCCCACAGCTGTCTAGGTCTACCTGGCTGGCAAGAAAAAAAACGGCGTGCGGCTTCGCCACATTTTTCTTTGCCAGCCAGGTACAACTAGGCAGCAGGGAGCTGCCATCCACCCCCAACTACCTAGGTGTACCTGGCTGGCAAGAAAAAAAACGGCGTGGGGCTTCGCCGCATTTTTCTTTGCCAGCCAGGTACAACTAGGCAGCTGAGGGCCGGAATCCCCAGCGTAGGGAGGCCCAAGCGTTCTGGGCCACCCCCGCTGAGAATTGCAGCTCGCAGCCGCCCCAGAATATTGCGCTTTTATAGAAGCGCAATATTCTGGAGCTGTACCCAGCTCTTCCAGCTGCCCTGTGGCGGTGGCAGACTGGGTAATAAGAGGTTAATGCCACCTTTATTTTAGCAGCTGGCACTAAGCCCGAGATTTATAATGTCGCGCCAATGTTAGACACGGCCATTATGAATCTCTATTTATTAGTAAAGAAGACACAACACCGAGAAAAATTTTTTTATTACAACAAAAAACACAAACACGTATTTTGACTCCATCTTTATTACTCCCACATACCCATCCAGGATCCTGGTAGAGGTCCGTCCGTTAGTGAAGATTCCCTAAAAATTATAATTGAAGGCTCGTGCAGTGAAGCATTCATGGTCTGTATCACCTGAGGCCGGATAAAGCAATGTGTTTCTCTGACCTCATGTGAAACTTCCCACTTCACAGCGTGACCCACATAGAGTGAGTTTTCTGTTACCGATGTGAACAGGGTGACATCAGTGTAGATCACCTAAGGTCAGGTAGAGTGACGAGGATTAACTCTGACCTCAGGTGAAGTTTACTGCGTCACCCAGGTCCCAGCGTTACACAAAACTCACAGACCCTCTCACCCTCAGTCTCTCTCTCTACAAAATATATATATATATATATATATATATATATATATATATATGTGTGTATATACACATATACACACACACAAGTATATATATATATACATGCACACATATACATAGATAATGTGTATATACTGATATGTATGTCTGTATATACAGCTATGTATTTATACATATATATACATACACACGTATATGTATGTGTGTATAAGAATGTGTGTGTATCTGTGTGTGTGTATATATATATATATATATATATATATATATATATATATGTGTGTATTTCTGTGCATATAGATATATATACATGTGTATATATACATATCTATAGATACAGATATATATTACTATATACACACATTATGTATATATGTGGCTAATCATATGTATACACGTGTGTATATATTCATATGCACACATATACATATATATTTATATGTCTTAGTATCCACATATATGTATATGTATATACATTTACACACATATGCATAATATGTGTAATTTACTATATATTTATGTATATATATATATATATATATATATATAGATTCATCATATCTATAGATGCACCATATATATACTATATATATATATATATATATATATATATATATACACACTGTATATATATATATATATATATATATAAAGTAGATGCATTATATATATATATATATATATATATACACACTATATATTAGCTGCATCCACTTTATATATACAGTATATATATGACGCATCTATAGGTATTCTATATATATATATATATATATATATATATAATCTATCTAACCATATATACACACATATATATATGTGTATATATAGTTACATACATATATATATATATATATATATAATATATGCACACACACACAAAAAAAATAATATATAGATATAGTGTTAGAGTATATTTATATTTGCATGTATATGTGCACATACATAGATTATATATACATATATATATATATGTATGTGCACATATACATGCAAATATAAATATACTCTAACACTATATCTATATATTATTTTTTTTGTGTGTGTGTGCATATATTATATATATATATATATATATATATATATATATATATATATATGTGCACACACACACATATATATATATATACACATGCACACACACATATATATAATCTAACTATATATATGTGCATCTATATATATATATATATATAGATGCACATATGAAATGTGCCTAATCAAAGTGAATATATATATGTGTGTGTAATCCATATATACATGTGGATTACACACACATATATATGTGCAGTTTTGGGAGGGGGGGCCGCCGATACTCACCTTCCGAAGACGCTGCCGATCGTTGCTTAGCGACGCCGGGACTCGCGTCGACTTCACCCGCCGCACTGGGCATGCGCGGACCGGAAATGACGCGGTTTCCGGTCTCGCGTCATGAAGAGCGGGGCGGGATGATTCCACTGGGCTCCCCCGCTCTTCAAATCCACAATGCCGCCCATTAGGGCGTTAGGAAGGGAGCGAGGCGGGGGGAGCGCGGCTCTGGGGACACCGCCCTGCAGACAAGAGCCGACAGGAACGCCCCACAGACGGAAAAAATGTAAGTTTATAAAGTGTTTATTTCACCTTATATAAAGCCCTATTAGGTCAGGCAGGGATGGTTAGGGAGCTAGTTAGGGTCTGTAGGGGCAGGTAGTGATAGTTTAGGGGCCATAGATTAGGTGACAGGTTCCCTTTAAGGGTGAGATGAAAAACTTTTCTTTATATTTCAGTGGGTGTAATCCTCAGTATCTGAATTATTCTGTACAGTTGTGGCCAAAAGTATTGACACCCCTTCAATTCTGTCAGATAATACTCAGTTTCTTCCTGAAAATTATTGCAATCACAAATTCTTAGGTATTATTATCTTCATTTAATTTGTCTTCAATGAAAAAACACAAAAATAATTGTCCTAAAGCCAAATTGGACAAAAGTATTGGCATTGTTAGAAAAATCATGTGATGCTTTTCTAATTTGTGTAATTAACAGTACCTGTAACTTACCTGTGGCACCTAACAGGTGTTGGCAATAACTAAATCACACTTGCAGCCAGTTGACATGGCTTAAAGTTGACTCAACCTCTGTCCTGTGTCATTGTGTGTACCACATTGAGCATGGAGAAAAGAAAGAAGACCAAAGAACTGTCTGAGGACTTGAGAAACCAAATTGTGAGGAAGCATGAGCAATTTCAAGGCTACAAGTCCATCTCCAAAGACCTGAATGTTCCGTGTCTACCGTGCGCAGTGCCATCAAGAAGTTTAAAGCCCATGGCCCTGTGGCTAACCTCCCTAGATGTGAACGGAAAAGAAAAATTGACTTGAGATTTCAACGCAAGATTGTGCGGATGGTGGATGAAGAACCTCGACTAACGACCAAACAAGTTCAAGCTGCCCTGCAGTCCGAGGGTACAACAGTGTCAACCCGTACTATCCGTCGGCGTCTGAATGAAAAAGGACTGTATGGTAAGATATCCAGGAATACCCCACTTCTTACCCCGAGACATAAAAAAGCCAGGCAGGAGTTTGCCAAAACTTACCTGAGAAAGCCTAAAATGTTTTGGAAGAATGTTCTGTGGTCAGATGAGACAAAAGTAGAGCTTTATGGGCAAAGGCATCAACATAGAGTTTACAGGGGAAAAAAAGAAGCATTCAAAGAAAAGAACACGCTCCCTACAGTCAAACATTGCGGAGGTTCCCTGATGTTTTGGGGTTGCTTTGCTGCCTCTGGCACTGGACTGCTTGACCGTGTGCATGGCATTATGAAGTCTGAAGACTACCAACAAATTTTTCAGCATAATGTAGGGCCCAGTGTGAGAAAGCTGGGTCTCCCTCAGAGGTCATGGGTCTTCCAGCAGGACAATGACCCAAAACACACTTCAAAAAGCACTAGAAAATGGTTTGAGAGAAAGCACTGGGGACTTCTAAGGTGGCCAGCAATGAGTCCAGACCTGAATCCCATAGAACACCTGTGGAGAGATCTAAAAATGGCAGTTTGGAGAAGGTACCCTTCAAATATCAGGGACCTGGAGCAGTTTGCCAAAGAAGAATGGTCTAAAATTCCAGCAGAGCATTGTAAGAAACTCATTGATGGTTACCGGAAGCGGTTGATCGCAGTTATTGGCTAAAGGTTGTGCAACCAAGTATTAGGCTGAGGGTGCCAATACTTTTGTCTGGTCCATTTTTGGAGTTTTCTGTGAAATTATCAATGTTTTGCTTTTTGCTTCATTCTCTTTTGTGTTTTTCATTGAAGACAAATTAAATGAAGATAATAATACCAAAGAATTTGTGATTGCAATCATTTTCAGGAAGAAACTGAATATTACAGAATTGCAGGGGTGTCAATACTTTTGGCCACAACTGTATATATACACTGCAAAGTACCACTTCTCCTGTCCTGTATACTGGGTGTAATCCTTAGTATCTGTATTATTCTGTATATATACACTGCACAGTACCACTTCTCCTGTCCTGTATACAGGGCCGTATCAATGATGAGGCAATGTGAGTGGCCTGAGTCAGGCGGCGCCACCTGCTGGTGAAGGAGGGGGCGGCAATGGCATCTGCAAGGGGTGCTCATGTTCTCCTAAACCTGCACGGCTCGGGACGAAGTGAGAGCAAAGATAAGAGAGGAGCCTCCTGTGCTGGAAGATACCAAAGATAAGCAGCTCCGGGTCACAATGTGAGAGATCTGGTGCATGGCAGCGAGTGAGGGAGGGGGTTGGGAGCCAGGGGCTGGGAGCATGTGAAGCTGCACATGTACAGCCAGCACAGAGGACTGTGAGTTATCTGTATAATCTATGAGTGAGCTGTGTTGTGTATGTGAGTTGTGTGAGAGATGCATGTCTGTGTGTGAGTTGTATGAGTTGCGTATCTGTATGAGTTATGTCTCTGTGTGTGTGGCAGCTGTGTGTGTGAGTTGTGTCTGTGTGTGAGCTGTGAGTTGTGTGTGAGAGCTGTGTGTGAGTTGTGTCTATGTGTATGTCTGTGTGTGTGTGAGTTGTATGTGTGTGTGAGTTACGTGTCTGTGTGTGAGTTGTGTCTATGTGTATGTCTGTGTGTGTGTGAGTTGTATGTGTGTGTGAGTTACGTGTCTGTGTGTGAGTTGTGTCTATGTGAGCTGTGTGTGAGTTGTGTCTATGTGTATGTCTGTGTGTGTGTGAGTTGTATGTGTGTGTGAGTTACGTGTCTGTGTGTGAGTTGTGTCTATGTGAGCTGTGTGTGAGTTGTCTGTGTGTGAGCTGTATGCGTGAGTTGTGTCTGTGTGTGAGTTGCGTATCTGTGAGCTACGTGTCTGTGTGTGGGAGTTGTGAGTGTGTGAGCTGTGTGTGTGTGAGTTGAGTGTGTGCGAGCTGTGTTTGTGTGTGATGTGTGCGTGAGTTGTGTCTGTGTGAGCTGTGTGTGAGTTGCGTGTCTGTGTGTGAACTGTGTGTGAGCTTTGTGTGTGAGTTGCGTGTCGGTGTGTGAGTTGCGTGTCTGTCAGTTGCGTATCTGTTTTAGTTTTGTGTCTGTGTGAGTTACATGTGTGTGTGTGAACTGTGTGTTGTGTCTGTGAGTTGCGTGTCTGTGAGTTATGTGTCTGTGAGCTGTGTGTGAGTTGTGTGTCTGTGAACTGTGTCCGAGTTGTGTGTCTGTGTGAGCTGCATGTCTGTGTGTGATCTTTGTGTGTCTGTGTGTGTTACGTGTCTGTGTGTGTTACGTGTCTGTGTGTGTTACGTGTCTGTGTGTGTTACGTGTCTGTGTGAGTTGCGTGTCTGTGTGTGACCTTTGTGTCTGTTTGTGAGCTTTGTGTGTGTGTTTAGATATCTTTTGAGTATAGTGAAGTGTGTGTATATACACTTTTCCAGCATGCGTGTGCTGTGTACATGATGTGTACCTGCTGAGTATCTGTTATATAGCTAAGACATGTATAATGTGTGTGCCTGTGTGAGTGTATGATGTGTATGTACTGAGCATGTGTTGTCCAGTATATGTGTGCTGTATACATGTATATATAGTGTAATTTAACCCCTTCACTACCTTTTGAAGTACATATATGTCAAAGCTTGTATTCCCGCATTTGACACTGGCTCACATGCTCAGCACGCATCAGGTTGAAGGACTGTATCTGCCTACAGGACCACGGCTCTGCCGCCATCACTGTGGGTCTGTATGGTTGAGCCAATCCTGCCATTGCCATTAATGACCCTTGTTCTGGATTCGTCTGTGTGGTTCTTGTATGTGTGTGATGGCGCTGACATATCCACAAATATCCACTATTGTCCTCATTTCATTTTACAGGGTAGATACCATGTTTCCCCGAAAGTAAGACCCTGTCTTACATTTTTTTGGGGGCCAAAAGTGGCCCCCGGTCTTACTTTCGGGGGGGGTCTTACATTGGGTGCCCCAGCAGTGTGGCCTACAGGCCCCCTCCTGCTGGCACACTACCCCCCTGTTCTGAGGCCCCCACCGCTGCTGCTGCTGCAGACATCTTACCCTCCAGGGTCTTCTTGCAGCAGCCAGTGCGTCCGTCCTCTGTCCTCGGCTGATCATGTGACCGGCCGGTCGCAGTCGCGTAGACGTCATGCGCTGCGACGGGTCACATGATCCGGGAGACAGCCGAGGACAGAGGACGGACGCGCTGGCTGCTGCAAGAAGACCCTGGAGGGTAAGATGTCCGCAGCAGCAGCGGTGGGGGCCTCAGAACAGAGGGGTAGTGTGCCAGCAGGAGGGGACCCATATATACCGTATAATGCACTGCTCCCCCTGTCGCTGATTGACAGGGGGATGCAGTGCATATGTAATGAGCGGGCGCACGTGACGTGCGACCCGCTCCTGCTCCCCCCCCTCTCCGCTAGGGGCCTTACATTGGCCCCCCCGGTTGTAAGGCCTTATAATCGGGGGAGGCCTTACATTAGCAGGCCCCCCCTTTACCCCTAGGCGGCCTTACAATCGGGGGGGCCTTACTTTCGGGGAAACACGGTATAAGTGTGTGCAAACTAGATTTATTTCTACTGATTGAAAAAAAACTTACTGGGGGGGGGGCGCCGTTTTGCAGTTCGCCTCAGGCAGCATAATGGCTAGGTTCACCCCTGCCTTTATACTGTGTGAAATCCTCAGTATCTATTATTCTGTATATACAGTGCCTTGTGAAAGTATTTGGCCCCCTTGAATTTTCAACCTTTTGACACATTTCAGGCTTCAAACATAAAGATATAAATTGAATTTTTTAAGTGAAGAATCAACATCAACACGTGGGACACAATCGTGAAGTGGAACGAAATTTAATGCATATTTTATACTTTTTTAACAAATAAAAACTGAAAAGTGAGGCGTGCAATATTATTTGGCCCCTTTACTTTCAGTGCAGCAAACTCACTACAGAAGTTTAGTGAGGATCTCTGAATGATCCAATGTTGTCCTAAATGACTGGTAATGATAAATCGAATCCACCGGTGTGTAATCAAGTCTCCGTATAAATGCACCTGCTCTGTGATAGTTTCAGGGTTCTGTTTCAAGTGCAGAGAGCATCATGCAGACCAAGGAACACACCAGGCAGGTCCAAGATACTGAAAATCAAATGTCCAATTAATTCCGTTTCACTTTACAACAATATACCTGATGTCCTGATGAAGATGCAAAATTGAAACGTGCGTTAGCGATTCTGGTGGGGTCACTCTGCAGGACAGCTTGGGTTCAGCTTGGTACAAGAGATATATAGGTAAGCAAAGCAGCAGTAATCTGATAATGACAAGTGTATAGCAGCATTATGGGAAGGAATGCTCAGGACTGTTGGTATGAATATCTAGCTACCTATTTACTTGACATCACTATAAGTATACAGTGTAGAACATTACTATATGCTGTTGGTTAAATGTAATGGTGGAGTGTACCCACATAATTCTTTTATGGAATAATCATTGTTATAGAATAATTTTAGCTTGTATTGGTACCTGAATAAATTGTAATTGTATATATATTTTATTAAATAAAATGAATTTTGTATGAGAAATTGTTGCAGTTTCATGTATCATCTGTTTGTCCCAGTGTGAGGCATCACAGATGGTTTTGAGGTATAAGGTCCGAGATACTGTTGTGGCGAAGTTTAAAGCCGGAATTGAATGCAAAAGATTTCCCAAGTTTTAAACATCTCAAGGAGCATTGTGCAAGCGATCATATTGAAATGAAAGGAGTATCAGACCACTGCAAATCTACCAAGACCCGACCGTCCCTCTAAACTTTTATCTCGAACAAGAAGAAGACAGATCAGAGATGCATCCAAAAGGTCCATGATCACTCTGGATGAACTGCAGAGATCTACAGCTGAGGTGGGAGAGTCTGTCCAGAGGACAACAATAAGTCGTACACTGCACAAATCTGGCCTTTATGGAAGAGTGGCAAGAAGAAAGCCATTTCTCAAAGATATCCATAAAAAGTCTTGTTTGAAGTTTGCCTCAAGCCACCTGGGAGACACACCAAACATGTGGAATAAGCTGCTCTGGTCAGATGAAACCAAAATCAAACTTTTTGGCCACAATGCAAAACGATGTTTGGCGTAAAAGCAACACAGCTCATCACCCTCAAAACCATCCCCACTGTCAAACATGGTGGTGGCAGCATCATGGTTTCTGCCTGCTTTATTTAGCAGGGATAGGTAAGATAGTTAAAATTGATGGGAAGATACAGGACCATTCTGGCAGAAAACCTGATGGAATCTGCAAAAGACCTGAGACTGAAATGGAGAATTTATCTTCCAACAAGACAATGATCCCAAACATTAAGCAAAATCTACAATGGAATGGTTAAAAAATAAATGTATCCAGGTGTTAGAATGGCCAAGTCACAGTCCAGACCTGAATCCAATCGAGAATCTGTGGAAAGAGCTGAAAACTGCTGTTCACAAACACTCTCCATCCAACCTCACTGAGCTCCAGCTGTTTTGCAAGGAAGAATGGGCAAGAATTTCAGTCTCACGATGTGCAAAACTGATAGAGACATACCCCAAGCGACTTGCAGCTGTAATTGCAGCAAAAGGTGGCGCTAAAAAGTATTAACTCATGGGGCCGAATAATATTGCATGTCCCACTTTTCAGTGTTTTATTTGTTAAAAAAGTTTAAAATATCCAATAAATTTCGTTTCACTTCACGATTGTGTCCCACTTGTTGATTCTTCACAAAAAAATTAGAATTTATATCTTTGTTTTTGAAGCCTGAAATGTGGCAAAAGATTGAAAAGTTTAAGGTGGCCAAATACTTGCAAAAGGCACTGTACACATTGCACAGAGTCAATGCTCAGTATCTGTATTATTCTGTATATATACATAGTACAGTACCACTTCTCCTGTTCTATATACTGGGTGTAATCCTCAGTATCTGTATTATTCTGTATATATACATAGTACAGTACCACTTCTCCTGTCCTGTACACTGGGTGTAACTCTCAATATCTGTATTATTTTGAATATATACACTGCACAGCACCACTTCTCCTGTCCTGTATACTGGGTGTAATCCTCAGTATCTGTATTATTCTGTATATATACACTGCACAGCATCACTTCTCCTGTCCTGTATACTGGGTGTAATTCTCAGTATCTGAATTATTCTGTATATATACACTGCACAGCTTCACTTCTCCTGTCCTGTATACTGGGTGTAATTCTCAGTATCTGCATTATTCTGTATATATACACTGCACAGCACCACTTCTCCTGTCCTGTATACTGGGTGTAATTCTCAGTATCTGTATTATTCTGTATATATACTCTGCACAGTACCACTTCCCCTGTCCTGTATTCTGGATGTAATCCTCAGTATCTATATTATTATGTATATATATACACTGCACAGTACCACTTCTCCTGTCCTGTATACTGGGTGTAATCCTCAGTATCTATATTATTCTGTATATATACACTGCACAGTACCATTTCTCCTGTCCTGTTTACTGGGTGTAATTCTGAGTATCTGTACTATACTGTATATATACACTGCACAGTACTACTTCTCCTGTCCTGTATACTGTGTGTAATCCTCATACAAATAAAAAAGCCAAGAAGCCAGCGCTGCCTGTGGTTAGCACGCAATACAAAACGTGCATGTGCACATGTTAATTTCTAACTGTACTTTAAACTGAGACATTTAGCAAACAATTGATCAATTCTTTGAGCTACACCGCCATGTCACGGCATTCTCAGATGGGGCAGTCCTACTCTACGTTTTTCAATACGTTGTGCCATTATGGCCTCCTGAATGCATTAAAAGCAGAACCATATCAAATGCACACGTACCTGAAGCATTTCTGAACTACTCCCACTGCGCCAGAAAAGCAGCGCAGATAAAGGCAGACCAGGTCCGGACATGACATCAGGACATTATCAGATCTGACTCCCACACTGCCCAACCAGCAACCATGGTTGACCACCACTTTTTGCCGTGCGCACTTGGTTGTACATGCCATTCTATCTGTCTTTAATGTGATTGATCTAGGCCGCTGAACACACATACAGCGGTCATACCCTGCCCATAACCTCTGCTTGATTGTTGCACATGTGTTTGGGCCTGCTCTACCCTCATCCATGGTTCCTGGTTGGGCAGTGTGGGAGTCAGATCTGATAATGTCCAGATGTCATGTCCGGACCTTGTCTGCCTTTATCTGCACTGCTTTTCCGGCACCGTGGGAGTAGTTCAGAAATGCTTCAGGTATTGTGTGCATTTGATATGGTTCTGGTTTTAATGCATTCAGGAGGCCATAATGGCACAGCGTAATAAAAAACGTAGAGTAGGACTGCCCCATCTGAGAATGCCGTGACTTGGTGGGGTAGCTCAAAGAATTGATTAATTGTTTGCCAAATGTCTCAGTTTAAAGTACAGTTAGAAATAAATATGTGCACATGCACTTTTTGTCTTGCGTGCTAACCACAGGCAGCGCTGGCTTCTTTGCTTTTGTATGTGTGTAATCCTCAGTATCTGTATTATTCTGTATATATACACTGCACAGTACCACTTCTACTGTCCTGTATACTGGGTGTAGTTCTCAGTATCTCTATTATTCTGTATATATACACTGCACAATACCACTTCTCCTGCCCTGTATACTGGGTGTAATCCTCAGTATCTATATTATTCTGTATATATACACTGCACAGTAGCACTTCTCCTGTCCTGTATACTGGGTGTAATCCTCAGTATCTGTATTATTCTGTATATATACACTGCACAGTACCTCCTGTCCTGTATACTGAGTGTAATTCTCAGTATCTATATTATTCTGTATATATACACTGCACAGTACCACTTCTCCTGTCCTGTATACTGGGTGTAATACTCAGTATCTATATTATTCTGTATATATACACTGCACAGCACCACTTCTCCTGTCCTGTATACTGGGTGTAATCCTCAGTATCTGTATTATTCTGTATATATACACAGCACAGTACCACTTCTCCTGTCCTGTACACTGGGTGTAATCCTATCTGTAGTATTTTGTATATATACACTGCACAGTACCACTCCTCCTGTCCTGTATACTGGGTGTAATCCTCAGTATCTCTATTATTCTGTGTATATACACTGCACAGCACCACTTCTCCTGTCCTGTACATTGGGTGTAATCCTATCTGTAGTATTCTGTATATATACACTTCACAGTACCACTCCTCCCGTCCTGTATACTGGGTGTAATCCTCAGTATCTGTATTATTCTGTATATATACACTGCACAGCACCACTTCTCCTGTCCTGTACATTGGGTGTAATCCTATCTGTAGTATACTGTATATATACACTGCACAGTACCACTCCTCCTGTCCTGTATACTGGGTGTAATCCTCAGTATCTGTATTATTCTGTATATATACACTGCACAGTATCACTTCTCCTGTCCTGTACACTGGGTGTAATCCTATCTGTAGTATTTTGTATATATACACTGCACAGTACCACTTCTCCTGTCCTGCATACTGAGTGGAATTCTCAGTATCTGTATTATTCTGTATATATACACTGCACAGTATCACTTCTCCTGTCCTGTACACTGGGTGTAATCCTATCTGTAGTATTTTGTATATATACACTGCACAGTACCACTTCTCCTGTCCTGCATACTGAGTGTAATTCTCAGTATCTGTATTATTCTGTATATATACACTGCACAGTATCACTTCTCCTGTCCTGTACACTGGGTGTAATCCTATCTGTAGTATTTTGTATATATACACTGCACAGTACCACTTCTCCTGTCCTGCATACTGAGTGTAATTCTCAGTATCTGTATTATTCTGTATATATACACTGCACAGTATCACTTCTCCTGTCCTGTACACTGGGTGTAATCCTATCTGTAGTATTTTGTATATATACACTGCACAGTACCACTTCTCCTGTCCTGCATACTGAGTGTAATTCTCAGTATCTGTATTATTCTGTATTATATACACTGCACAGTATCACTTCTCCTGTCCTGTACACTGGGTGTAATCCTCAGTATGTGTATTATTCTGTATATATACACTGCACAGCACCACTTCTCCTGTCCTGTATATTGGGTGTAATCCTCAGTATCTGTATTATTCTGTATATATACACTGCACAGTACCACTTCTGCTGTCCTGTATACTGGCTGTAATCCTCAGTATCTGTATTATTCTGTATATATACACTGCACATTACCACTTCTCCTGTCCTGTATACTGGGTGTAATCCTCAGTATCTATTATTCTGTATATATACACTACACAGTACCACTTCTCCTGTCCTGTATACTGGGTGTAATCCTCAGTATCTGTATTTTTCTGTATATAAACACTGCACAGTATTACTTCCCCTGTCCTGTATACTGGGTGTAATCCTATCTGTAGTATTTTGTATATATACACTGCACAGTACCACTTCTCCTGTCCTGCATACTGAGTGTAATTCTCAGTATCTGTATTATTTTGTATATATACACTGCACAGTATCACTTCTCCTGTCCTGCATACTGAGTGTAATTCTCAGTATCTGTATTATTCTGTATATATACACTGCACAGTACCACTTCTCCTGTCCTGCATACTGAGTGTAATTCTCAGTATCTGTATTATTCTGTATATATACACTGCACAGTATCACCTCTCCTGTCCTGTATACTGGGTGGTTGTCGGGCCCCACGGGACTGGGGTACTCGGTACCGGACCGGACGATGGTGGGGATGTCACAGGTGGTTTGGTCCTGACCGTGTCCCTGGCTCGGCAATGAAAGGGAATATTTACAAGGGGATTGTCACGGGTGACGCCACCCACTTGGTGCTGCCAGTGATGGGGGCCGCCGCTGCTGCAGAACCTCCGGGGGTGATGGAGTGGCAGCGGAGATGGTATAGTTCCAGTGGGAAGAACTGTATCCCCCGGGGCAGTAAGGGGTTAAGTCTTGTGCGTGTTGTTGTAGCACACTTACTTTCAGGCACTGCAGGGATCTCTCCTCCTGGCTGGTGCTGACAGGCTGGCTCTGTAGGGAGGAATGGTCTGCAGACAGAGACTGACAAGAGAGGCAATTCAGAGTTTTCCAAAGCTTTACTCGGTGTTTCCTTCAAGCAGTTTACAAGTCATTTGCAGTTGGTACACAGTTCAAGTTCACGGGTGCGGTCTACTTTTGCAGCCAGGCCTCTCTCCCTGTGACCCCTCACACAGTCTGTTAGTGTCCCTTCTGTGAGTTCTAGTACGTCACTGAGCTGCCTGTCCTTTGGGTTAGGGATCTCAATCTGAAACTCAGACCCCTCGTCGTGTTATCTGGGGATGCCGGGTGAACTACGGTCCCCTTTAGAGCCGACACTCTACTTTAGCCCAGCCTCCAGTAGTCCTCAGCACGAGGCCCTACCAGGCTCCTTCTCTCTGTTCCCTCTGGTATTCTAGGAGGGCTTCTCCACCTGCAGTTAGTGGCTTCAGCTGCTGTCTAGGGCACGGGTTCCACCGTCCCTCTCTGTCCTGTCACACTCCTGGTGGCATCAGCATCGTACGGGCTTTCTCTCCCCTCTGACTCACACTGGCTCAGTACGGATTCTGCGCTCCAAACCTTGCACTCACAGAGAGCGTGATGTCCTTCAGTCTTTACATCTCAGCCTACCTCGGCCTACTACCTTCCTTCACTCCTCCCCCTCACTATATACTGTCAGTCACCTGACCTCTGGTGTGCCCAACCCACTCCTCTGAATCCACCACCCCTCCGATCTCATATAGTTCTAATCTCAGGGCTGGATGTAACCTCTCTGACACGTGGGTTGTGTGGGCTGTGAGGGTGTTGTTGTGCAACATTGTCCTACCTGCCTGGCTGCAGTTCCCTTTGTGGTCTCCTGAACGCAGGGGCGCCACATTCTCCCGGAGTTACATAGCGCGTCCTTGCGCTGCCCGACCTGGATTACCCTGAAAACATTTTTATTTTATATAACAGTAAACATTAAGGATTCTTGGTTTCTTCCCTTCCGGGAGGCACGATTCTTATAACGTTACATTAACTATAAAACAAGTGCATGGGTATATACTCTTCATTACCCTTTTCTGTAAAATACACATTATAAAAGCATTACTTTGTATCAAAAGTATAAAAGTTCTTTTTTTCTGAAAAAGTGCAAAAATTCTCAAAAAGCAGCTTCAAAACAGTCAAAGTTTTGGATTAAAAAATGCAAAGTCTCATGCATTAACTCTCATGTGCAACTGGTCTTAAAACCAAAGGGGAGCACACAAAGGTGTTCAACTATTTACAAAGGAAGTTCTTATCACATCATTGTTCGTGATATTAAATGTTCATTTTTCAACATATATGGGACAAACAGGGGAATGCTAGCATTCATTCAGGTAAAGTGGGGGAGCAATAAGGAACAATGTACATTCACACTTACAGTTTCTTCATATGTTAAGGACCCGTGTTCATTCCTTCTTCGCTTGTTTCCATGGCAGCGTCTGCGGTGCTGATTTTCTCTTGGGAATATCTCCAGGTGCTGCAAGGCGTCGATCAGCAAGTAGCTCTCTGGTGTCTGTGTGATGGCGTCTTTCTTTGATACTGGAGCTTCAAGGATTACCACGGGATCCGTGTTCACAGCCACGTCAGTGTAGCTTGTCTCCTCAAAGTCGTCTCGTACCTCGTAGTACTCGGCAGTTGAGGCTTCATCTTTTTCGTCAGCATTTAGACAAAGTCTTTTAACTTGGAGGCCGTACGGGCCGCGCTCGCCTTGGGCAATGTGGTATGATACCCACTCTCCTATTTCGACTTGCCTGTCGGGATGGTCTGGCGGGAGCTGCTCTTCCACTTCCCTCTTGTTAATAAAGATGTCATACCTCGCTCCGGGTTCGCGAGCGAAGGCATAGCCCCTTTCCTCTACAACCTTAACGATTTGGCCCTCATGCCGTGGAGACTTCTGGATTTCGCGGTCTCGGCGGGCTGCATTCTTGGCCTCCTTAGCGCGGGCTACCATCTCTTGTTTCTGCGCTAGCCTCTCGACCTCCTCCTTCTCCCACTTTCTAACGCATCTCCGGATGTACTCTTCCCAGGTAATTACTTCTGCGGGGCCTACTTTGCCACCGGGTTCTCCTATGAAGCCCATGAGATCCTCACAGTCTTTTTCTCGCTCCCACCAGCAGCGCAGCTGCTCCCCTCTCACCTCGGTGGTCGTCGGTGGTGGTATCAGCGGTTGCGGCAGCCTCAGGAACCCTCCGGCAAAGCTCCGAGTGGATCAGCTTCCTTCCAGGTCTTATTCAGTACAGCTGGTGGGGTGGTTACATCCACTAATATCGCGGTACAGCCCTCAGCCTCGCTGTCCGCCTGCTCGCGTGGTTCTCTGACCCAGCCGGGTCACTTGGCCTGGGCCTCATAGCCCTGATGGTGGTCTATATTGATCTGGATCCGGGTCCGGATCTCCTCCTGGGCCCGTGTCATCCGTGGCGGCAGCAGCCGCAATACACCCCTCCGGGTGCCTAGGAAATAGGGACGCTCCTCGCCGCCTTCCGCCATCTCTGCGTGATCACAACTGGTCTTTTCCTGGCCGGGTTCCTCCACTGGGTCGTCTTGTGGGCCCTCCGGGATCACAGGTGGTCTCTCACATGCAGCTCTCGTCTCGGCGTCCTCCACTTCCGTCCTCGTGTCTCTGAATGGCGACTGCTTCTCTTCCGGTTGCTCGCTCCGCCCCCTCCTGATGACGATTTCCTTCTTCTCGGTTCGCGCCAGCTTCTTGGTAGGAGGGTCTAGGGGCGGAGGCTCTTCTTTGAGAGTGACGGCTGGCTCTCCCGGAGTTAAGGAGAGCCAGGGCGGGACCTTCTTTTCGCGCCTTGGACCGGGCCGGCCCACGATGGGAGTCTTAGGAACGCCTCCCCTGCACATGGCGCTAGTCCCTTATGGCCGCCATTAAGGTCAGATTTGGCTGGAAAAGTCCAGAACACAGAATTTAAGCACACAAGGTCCAATTCTTTTGGACCGGGTAGATCTTGTTCATGACGCCAGGTTGTCGGGCCCCACGGGACTGGGGTACTCGGTACCGGATCGGACGATGGTGGGGATGTCACAGGTGGTTTGGTCCTGACCGTGTCCCTGGCTCGGCAATGAAAGGGAATATTTACAAGGGGATTGTCACGGGTGACGCCACCCACTTGGTGCGGCCAGTGATGGGGGCTGCCGCGGCTGCAGAACCTCCGGGGGTGATGGAGTGGCAGCGGAGATGGTATAGTTCCAGTGGGAAGAACTGTATCCCCCGGGGCAGTAAGGGGTTAAGTCTTTTGCGTGTCGTTGTAGCACACTTACTTGCAGGCACTGCAGGGATCTCTCCTCCTGGCTGGTGCTGACAGGCTGGCTCTGTAGGGAGGAATGGTCTGCAGACAGAGACTGACAAGAGAGGCAATTCAGAGTTTTCCAAAGCTTTACTCGTTGTTTCCTTCAAGCAGTTTACAAGTCATTTGCAGTTGGTACACAGTTCAAGTTCACGGGTTCGGTTTACTTCTGCAACCAGGCCTCTCTCCCTGTGACCCCTCACACAGTCTGTTAGTGTCCCTTTCCGGGCTATTACGGTCTCCGTCTGTACGGGTTGGTGTGTGAACGCTGGACAGTATGGCGGTGACTCGGGCTTCTGTGAGTCCTAGTACGTCACTGAGCTGCCTGTCCTTTGGGTTAGGGATCTCAATCTGAAACTCAGACCCCTCGTCGTGTTATCTGGGGATGCCGGGTGAACTACGGTCCCCTTTAGAGCCGACACTCTACTTTAGCCCAGCCTCCAGTAGTCCTCAGCACGAGGCCCTACCAGGCTCCTTCTCTCTGTTCCCTCTGGTATTCTAGGAGGGCTTCTCCACCTGCAGTTAGTGGCTTCAGCTGCTGTCTAGGGCACGGGTTCCACCGTCCCTCTCTGTCCTGTCACACTCCTGGTGGCATCAGCATCGGACGTGCTTTCTCTCCCCTCTGGCTCACACTGGCTCAGTATGGATTCTGCGCTCCTAGCCTTGCACTCACAGAGAGCATGATGTCCTTCAGTCTTTACATCTCAGCCTACCTCGGCCTACTACCTTCTTTCACTCCTCCCCCTCACTATATACTGTCAGTCACCTGACCTCTGGTGTGCCCAACCCACTCCTCTGAATCCACCACCCCTCCGATCTCATATAGTTCTAATCTCAGGGCTGGATGTAACCTCTCTGACACGTGGGTTGTGTGGGCTGTGAGGGTGTTGTTGTGCAACATTGTCCTACCTGCCTGGCTGCAGTTCCCTTTGTGGCCTCCTGAACGCAGGGGCGCCACATGTAATCCTCAGTATCTGTATTATTCTGGATATATACACTGCACAGTATCACCTCTCCTGTCCTGTATACTGGGTGTAATCCTCAGTATCTGTATTATTCTGTATATATACACTGCACAGTACCACTTCTCCTGTCCTGTATACTGGGTGTAATCCTTAGTATCTGTATTATTCTGTATATATACACTGCACAATACCATTTCTCCTGTCCTGTACACTAGGTGTAGTCCTCAGTATCTGTATTATTCTGTATATATACACTGCACAGTATCACTTCTCCTGCCCTGCATACTGGGGGTAATTCTCAGTATCTGTATTATTCTGTACGTATACACTGCACAGTATCACTTCTCCTGTCCTGTATACTGGGTGTAATTCTCAGTATCTGTAGTATTCTGTATATATACTCTGCACAGTATCACTTCTCCTGCCCTGCATACTGGGGGTAATTCTCAGTATCTGTATTATTCTGTATATATACACTGCACAGTATCACTTCTCCTGCCCTGCATACTGGGGGTAATTCTCAGTATCTGTATTATCTGTATATATACACTGCACAGTACCACTTCTCCTGTCCTGTATACTGGGTGTAATCCTTAGTATCTGTATTATTCTGTATATATACACCGCACAGTACCACTTCTCCTGTCCTGTGTACTGGGTGTAATTCCTATCTGTAGTATTCTGTATATATACACTGCACAGTACCACTTCTCCTGTCCTGTATACTGGGTGTAATTCTCAGTATCTGTATATTCTGTATATATACACTGCACAGTACCACTTCTCCATCCTGTATACTGGGTGTAATCCTATCTGTAGTATTCTGTATATATACACTGCACAGTACCACTTCTCCAGTCCTGTATACTGGGTGTAATCCTATCTGTAGTATTCTGTATATATACACTGCACAGTACCACTTCTCCAGTCCTGTATACTGGTGTAACCCTCAGTATCTGTATTATTCTGTATATATACACCGCACAGTACCACTTCTCCTGTCCTGTATACTGGGTGTAATCCTATCTGTAGTATTCTGTATATATACACTACACAGTACCAACTTCTTCTGTCCTGTATACTGGGTGTAATTCTCAGTATCTGTATTATTCTGTATATATACACTGCACAGTACCACTTCTCCAGTCCTGTATACTGGGTGTAATCCTATCTGTAGTATTCTGTATATATACACTGCACAGCACCACTTCTCCTGTCCTGTATACTGGGTGTAATCCTATCTGTAGTATTCTGTATATATACACTGCACAGTACCACTTCTCCAGTCCTGTATACTGTGTGTAATCCTATCTGTAGTATTCTGTATATATACACTACACAGTACCACTTCTCCTGTCCGGTATACTGGGTGTAATCCTCAGTATCTGTATTATTCTGTATATATACACCGCACAGTACCACTTCTCCTGTCCTGTATAGTGGGTGTAATCCTATCTGTAGTATTCTGTAATATATACACTGCACAGTACCACTTCTCCTGTCCTGTATACTGGGTGTAATTCTCAGTATCTGTATTATTCTGTATATATACACTGCACAGTACCACTTCTCCTGTCATGTATACTGGTGTAATTCTCAGTATCTGTAGTATTCTGTATATATACACTGCACAGTACCACTTCTCCTGTCCTGTATACTGGGTGTAATCCTATCTGTAGTATTCTGTATATATACACTGCACAGTACCACTTCTCCTGTCCTGTTATACTGGGTGTAATCCTCATATCTGTATTATTCTGTATATATACACCAGTACCACTTCTCCTGTCCTGTATACTGGGTGTAATTCTCAGTATCTGTAGTATTCTGTATATATACACTGCACAGTACCACTTCTCCTGTCCTGTATACTGGGTGTAATCCTATCTGTAGTATTCTGTATATATACACTGCACAGTACCACTTCTCCTGTCCTGTATACTGAGTGTAATTCTCAGTATCTGTATTATTCTGTATATATACACTGCACAGTAACCACTTCTCCAGTCCTGTATACTGGGTGTAATCCTATCTGTAGTATTCTGTATATATACACTGCACAGCACCACTTCTCCTGTCCTGTATACTGGTGTAATCCTCAGTATCTGTATTATTCTGTGTATATATACACTGCACAGCACCACTTCTCCTGTCCTGTATACTGGGTGTAATCCTCAGTATCTGTATTATTCTGTATATATACACTGCACAGTACCACTTCTCCAGTCCTGTATACTGGGTGTAATCCTATCTGTAGTATTCTGTATATATACACTGCACAGTACCACTTCTCCTGTCCTGCATACTGGGTGTAATCCTCAGTATCTGTATTATTCTGTATATATACACTGCACAGAAACCACTTCTCAGTCCTGTATACTGGGTGTAATCCTATCTGTAGTATTCTGTATATATACACTGCACAGTACCACTTCTCTCGTCCTGTATACTGGGTGTAATCCTCAGTATCTGTATTATTCTGTATATATACACCGCACAGTACCACTTCTCCTGTCCTGTATACTGGGTGTAATCCTATCTGTAGTATTCTGTATATATACACTGCACAGTACCACTTCTCCAGTCCTGTATACTGGGTGCAATCCTATCTGTAGTATTCTGTATATATACACTGCACAGTACCACTTCTCCTGTCCTGTATACTGGGTGCAATCCTATCTGTATTATTCTGTATATATGCACTGCACAGTACCACTTCTCCTGTCCTGTATACTGGGTGTAATCCTCACTATCTGTATATTCTGTATATATACACCGCACAGTACCACTTCTCCTGTCCTGTTACTGGGTGTAATCCTATCTGTATTATTCTGTATATATACACGCACAGTACCACTTCTCCTGTCCTGTATACTGGGTGTAATCTCAGTATCTGTATTATTCTGTATATATACACTGCACAGTACCACTTCTCCAGTCCTGTATACTGGGTGTAATCCTATCTGTATTATTCTGTATATATACACTGCACAGTACCACTTCTCCAGTCCTGTATACTGGGTGTAATCCTATCTGTATATTCTGTATATATACACTGCACAGTACCACTTCTCCAGTCCTGTATACTGGGTGTAATCCTCAGTATCTGTATTATTCTGTATATATACACCGCACAGTACACACTTCTCCTGTCCTGTATACTGGGTGTAATCCTATCTGTAGTATTCTGTATATATACACTGCACAGTACCACTTCTTCTGTCCTGTATACTGGGTGTAATTCTCAGTATCTGTATTATTTTGTATATATACACTGCACAGTACCACTTCTCCAGTCCTGTATACTGGGTGTAATCCTATCTGTAGTATTCTGTATATATACACTGCACAGACCACTTCTCCTGTCCTGTATACTGGGTGTAATCCTATCTGTAGTATTCTGTATATATACACTGCACAGTACCACTTCTCCAGTCCTGTATACTGGTGTAATCCTATCTGTAGTATTCTGTATATATACACTACACAGTACCACTTCTCCTGTCCGGTATACTGGGTGTAATCCTCAGTATCTGTATTATTCTGTATATATACACCGCACAGTACCACTTCTCCTGTCCTGTATAGTGGGTGTAATCCTATCTGTAGTATTCTGTATATATACACTGCACAGTACCACTTCTCCTGTCCTGTATACTGGGTGTAATTCTCAGTATCTGTATTATTCTGTATATATACACTGCACAGTACCACTTCTCCTGTCATGTATACTGGGTGTAATTCTCAGTATCTGTAGTATTCTGTATATATACACTGCACAGTAACCACTTCTCCTGTCCTGTATACTGGGTGTAATCCTATCTGTAGTATTCTGTATATATACACTGCACAGTACCCACTTCTCCTGTCCTGTATACTGGGTGTAATCCTCAGTATCTGTATTATTCTGTATATATACACAGTACCACTTCTCCTGTCCTGTATACTGGGTGTAATTCTCAGTATCTGTAGTATTCTGTATATATACACTGCACAGTACCACTTCTCCTGTCCTGTATACTGGGTGTAATCCTATCTGTATTATTCTGTATATATACACCGCACAGTACCACTCCTCCTGTCCTGTGTACTGGGTGTAATCCTCAGTATCTGTATTATTCTGTATATATACACCGCACAGTACCACTTCTCCTGTCCTGTATACTGGGTGCAATCCTATCTGTATTATTCTGTATATATACACTGCACAGTACCACTTCTTCTGTCCTGTATACTGGGTGTAATCCTCACTATCTGTATTATTCTGTATATATACACCGCACAGTACCACTTCTCCAGTCCTGTATACTGGGTGTAATCCTATCTGTATTATTCTGTATATATACACCGCACAGTACCACTCCTCCTGTCCTGTGTACTGGGTGTAATCCTCAGTATCTGTATTATTCTGTATATATACACCGCACAGTACCACTTCTCCTGTCCTGTATACTGGGTGCAATCCTATCTGTATTATTCTGTATATATACACTGCACAGTACCACTTCTTCTGTCCTGTATACTGGGTGTAATCCTCACTATCTGTATTATTCTGTATATATACACCGCACAGTACCACTTCTCCAGTCCTGCATACTGGGTGTAATCCTCAGTATCTGTATTATTCTGTATATATACACTGCACAGTACCACTTCTTCAGTCCTGTATACTGGGTGTAATCCTATCTGTAGTTATTCTGTATATATACACTGCACAGTACCACTTCTCCAGTCCTGTATACTGGGTGTAATCCTCAGTATCTGTATTATTCTGTATATATACACCGCACAGTACCACTTCTCCTGTCCTGTATACTAGGTGTAATCCTATCTGTAGTATTCTGTATATATACACTACACAGTACCACTTCTCCTGTCCTGTTATACTGGGTGTAATTCCTCAAGTATCTGTATTAATTCTGTATATATATTACACTGCACAGTACCACTTCTCCAGTCCTGTATACTGGGTGTAATCCTATCTGTAGTATTCTGTATATATACACTGCACAGTACCACTTCTCCAGTCCTGTATACTGGGTGCAATCCTATCTGTATTATTCTGTATATATGCACTGCACAGTACCACTTCTCCTGTCCTGTATACTGGGTGTAATCCTCACTATCTGTATTATTCTGTATATATACACCCGCACAGTAACCCACTCCTCCTGTCCTGTGTACTGGGTGTAATCCTCAGTATCTGTATTATTCTGTATATATACACCGCACAGTACCACTTCTCCTGTCCTGTATACTGGGTGCAATCCTATCTGTATTATTCTGTATATATACACTGCACAGTACCACTTCTTCTGTCCTGTATACTGGGTGTAATCCTCACTATCTGTATTATTCTGTATATATACACCGCACAGTACCACTTCTCCTGTCCTGTATACTGGGTGTAATCCTCACTATCTGTATTATTCTGTATATATACACCGCACAGTACCACTTCTCCTGTCCTGTATACTGGGTGCAATCCTATCTGTATTATTCTGTATATATACACTGCACAGTACCACTTCTTCTGTCCTGTATACTGGGTGTAATCCTCACTATCTGTATTATTCTGTATATATACACCGCACAGTACCACTTCTCCAGCCCTGTATACTGGGTGTAATCCTCAGTATCTGTATTATTCTGTATATATACACCGCACAGCACCACTTCTCCTGTCCTGTATACTGGGTGTAATCCTCAGTATCTGTATTATTCTGTATATATACACCGCACAGTACCACTTCTCCAGTCCTGTATACTGGGTGTAATCCTATCTGTAGTATTCTGTATATATACACTACACAGTACCACTTCTCCTGTCCTGTATACTGGGTGTAATCCTATCTGTATTATTCTGTATATATATACACTGCACAGCACCACTTCTCCTGTCCTGTATACTGGGTGTAATTCTCAGTATCTGTATTATTCTGTATATATACACCGCACAGTACCACTTCTCCAGTCCTGTATACTGGATGTAATCCTCAGTATCTGTATTATTCTGTATATATACACCGCACAGTACCACTTCTCCTGTCCTGTATACTGGGTGTAATCCTCAGTATCTGTATTATTCTGTATATATACACTGCACAGTAGTACTTCTCCTGTCCTGTATACTGGGTGTAATCCTCAGTATCTGTATTATTCTGTATATATACACCGCACAGCACCACTTCTCCTGTCCTGTATACTGGGTGTAATCCTCAGTATCTGTATTATTCTGTATATATACACCGCACAGTACCACTTCTCCAGTCCTGTATACTGGGTGTAATCCTATCTGTAGTATTCTGTATATATACACTACACAGTACCACTTCTCCTGTCCTGTATACTGGGTGTAATCCTATCTGTATTATTCTGTATATATATACACTGCACAGCACCACTTCTCCTGTCCTGTATACTGGGTGTAATTCTCAGTATCTGTATTATTCTGTATATATACACTACACAGTACCACTTCTCCTGTCCTGTATACTGGGTGTAATCCTATCTGTATTATTCTGTATATATACACTGCACAGCACCACTTCTCCTGTCCTGTATACTGGGTGTAATCCTCAGTATCTGTATTATTCTGTATATGTACACTGCACAGTACCACTTCTCCTGTCCTGTATACTGGGTGTAATCCTCAGTATCTGTATTATTCTGTATATATACAGTGCACAGTAGTACTTCTCCTGTCCTGTATACTGGGTGTAATTCTCAGTATCTGTATTATTCTGTATATATACTCTGCACAGTACCACTTCTCCTGTCCTGTATACGGGGTGTAATCCTCAGTATCTGTATTATTCTGTATATATACACCGCACAGTACCACTTCTCCTGTCCTGTATACTGGGTGTAATCCTATCTGTAGTATTCTGTATATATACACTACACAGTACCACTTCTTCTGTCCTGTATACTGGGTGTAATTCTCAGTATCTGTATTATTCTGTATATATACACTGCACAGTACCACTTCTCCTGTCCTGTATACTGGGTGTAATCCTATCTGTAGTATTCTGTATATATACACTACACAGTACCACTTCTTCTGTCCTGTATACTGGGTGTAATTCTCAGTATCTGTATTATTCTGTATATATACACTGCACAGTACCACTTCTCCTGTCCTGTATACTGGGTGTAATCCTATCTGTAGTATTCTGTATATATACACTACACAGTACCACTTCTTCTGTCCTGTATACTGGGTGTAATTCTCAGTATCTGTATTATTCTGTATATATACACTGCACAGTACCACTTCTCCTGTCCTGTATACTGGGTGTAATCCTATCTGTAGTATTCTGTATATATACACTGCACAGCACCACTTCTGTTGATGGAGATTTTGCATTAGACTTGGGGAGGGTCAGCATTTGTGGGTTTATTATTTTCTGTGTCCTAACGACAAATGAAGTTAATCCGGAATAACCTGTGTACAGGGGTTATAGCAGGTGTCCCTTATTCCTGGGATAGGGACTAACTTTCCGGTTGTTGGGGCCCCACCTGTACTGTGTTAGTCCACTGCAGCTCCAGCACATATGGCTCCTCTCACACCCCTAGAAGGATGAGGTGACATGACCAAGGTTAGGCCCACGTCACACACACAGATAATTGTGCAGATATTGGTCACAGATCTCTGGTTGCAGTGAAATCATGGACACAGTGTTCCATTTTGTGGCTGTGTACAAATGGAACAATGTCCATGATTTCACTGCAACCAGATATCTGTGTGTGTGACGTGGCCCTAAGCAGTATGTGCTGTTTCTAGCATGTGTTCTATTATGTGGGCTGAGGATTGTGTGCAGCCAGGGCTGCTGTTCATCCCAGTCCGGCATATTGCAGCTTCTTGTCAGGAGCAGCAGTATCTAATGGAGGCTTTCTCAGGAAACAGATACAAAGTGTGCTGAGGCCTGACTGTAACCTCTCCCTCCCTGCAGTCAGCAGCCAGTCCAAACAGGGCGCGGCGTCTTGGTTTCCATGGTGACAGGCCACACCTCCTGAGGTGACGCTCCCCGGTCTCATCAGAGATGACATCACCGCTTCCTGTCACATGGCCGCTCCCTGCGCGAAGATAACGTAACGGTCACGGAGCGTCTTCCTGTCACCTGACAGCCGCCTGCCGTCTCCTCCTCATACGTCTGACCCCGGCACCGGCAGCATGGAGACTCGGCAGCGGACACCGGCGGAGAGTGACAGTGGGAGGAGGCTGGCGGAGCGCAGGCGGGAGGCGCAGGGCTGTCTGCAGACATTGTCCCATCACTCCTACTGGTTCGACCTCTGGGTCTTCTTCCTGTTTGACCTGGTGCTTCTGGCGTTCATCTACCTGCTGCCCTGAGTCAGTGAGTGTCCTCCATAGTGTGGTGTGTGTGGTGGGTGTCAGCGTCCCCCTTCATAGTGTGGGGTGTGTGTTTGTGTCCCCTCCATAGTGTGGGGTGTGTGTTTCAGTGTCCCCTCCATAGTGTGGCAGGTGTGTGTGTGTCAGTGTCCCCTCCATAGTGTGGTGTGTGTGTGTGTGTGTGTCGGTGTCTCCTCCATAGTTGGGGTGTGTGTTTCAGTGTCCCCTCCATAGTGTGGTGTGTGTGTGTCGGTGTCTCCTCCATAGTGTGGAGTGTGTGTGTGTCAGTGTCCCCTCCATAGTGTGGCAGGTGTGTGTGTTGGTGTCCCCTCCATAGTGTGGGGTGTGTGTTTGTGTCCCCTCCATAGTGTGGGGTGTGTGTGTTTGTGTCCCCTCCATAGTGTGGGGTGTGTGTTTCAGTGTCCCCTCCATAGTGTGGCAGGTGTGTGTGTGTCGGTGTCCCCTCCATAGTGTGGCAGGTGTGTGTGTCAGTGTCCCCTCCATAGTGTGGTGTGTGTGTGTGTGTGTGTGTCGGTGTCTCCTCCATAGTGTGGGGTGTGTGTTTCAGTGTCCCCTCCATAGTGTGGTGTGTGTGTGTCGGTGTCTCCTCCATAGTGTGGGGTGTGTGTTTCAGTGTCCCCTCCATAGTGTGGCAGGTGTGTGTGTTGGTGTCCCCTCCATAGTGTGGCAGGTGTGTGTGTCAGTGTCCCCTCCATAGTGTGGTGTGTGTGTGTGTGTGTGTGTGTGTGTGTGTCGGTGTCTCCTCCATAGTGTGGGGTGTGTGTGTCGGTGTCTCCTCCATAGTGTGGGGTGTGTGTGTCAGTGTCTCCTCCATAGTGTGGGGTGTGTGTGTGTCAGTGTCCCCTCCATAGTGTGGCAGGTGTGTGTGTCAGTGTCCCCTCCATAGTGTGGCAGGTGTGTGTGTCAGTGTCCCCTCCATAGTGTGGCAGGTGTGTGTGTGTCAGTGCCCCCTCCATAGTGTGGCAGGTGTGTGTGTCAGTGTCTCCTCCATAGTGTGGCAGGTGTGTGTGTCAGTGTCCCCTCCATAGTGTGGCAGGTGTGTTGCTGTCGGTGTCCCCTCCATAGTGTGGCAGGTGTGTCGCTGTCGGTGTCCCCTCCATAGTGTGGCAGGTGTGTCGCTGTCGGTGTCCCCTCCATAGTGTGGCAGGTGTGTCGCTGTCGGTGTCCCCTCCATAGTGTGGCAGGTGTGTCGCTGTCGGTGTCCCCTCCATAGTGTGGCAGGTGTGTCGCTGTCGGTGTCCCCTCCATAGTGTGGCAGGTGTGTCGCTGTCGGTGTCCCCTCCATAGTGTGGCAGGTGTGTCGCTGTCGGTGTCCCCTCCATAGTGTGGCAGGTGTGTCGCTGTCGGTGTCCCCTCCATAGTGTGGCAGGTGTGTCGCTGTCGGTGTCCCCTCCATAGTGTGGCAGGTGTGTCGCTGTCGGTGTCCCCTCCATAGTGTGGCAGGTGTGTCGCTGTCGGTGTCCCCTCCATAGTGTGGCAGGTGTGTCGCTGTCGGTGTCCCCTCCATAGTGTGGCAGGTGTGTCGCTGTCGGTGTCCCCTCCATAGTGTGGCAGGTGTGTCGCTGTCGGTGTCCCCTCCATAGTGTGGCAGGTGTGTCGCTGTCGGTGTCCCCTCCATAGTGTGGCAGGTGTGTCGCTGTCGGTGTCCCCTCCATAGTGTGGCAGGTGTGTCGCTGTCGGTGTCCCCTCCATAGTGTGGCAGGTGTGTCGCTGTCGGTGTCCCCTCCATAGTGTGGCAGGTGTGTCGCTGTCGGTGTCCCCTCCATAGTGTGGCAGGTGTGTCGCTGTCGGTGTCCCCTCCATAGTGTGGCAGGTGTGTCGCTGTCGGTGTCCCCTCCATAGTGTGGCAGGTGTGTCGCTGTCGGTGTCCCCTCCATAGTGTGGCAGGTGTGTCGCTGTCGGTGTCCCCTCCATAGTGTGGCAGGTGTGTCGCTGTCGGTGTCCCCTCCATAGTGTGGCAGGTGTGTCGCTGTCGGTGTCCCCTCCATAGTGTGGCAGGTGTGTCGTGTCGGTGTCCCCTCCATAGTGTGGCAGGTGTGTCGGTGTCGGTGTCCCCTCCATAGTGTGGCAGGTGTGTCGGTGTCGGTGTCCCCTCCATAGTGTGGCAGGTGTGTCGGTGTCGGTGTCCCCTCCATAGTGTGGCAGGTGTGTGCGGTGTCGGTGTCCCCTCCATAGTGTGGCAGGTGTGTCGGTGTCGGTGTCCCCTCCATAGTGTGGCAGGTGTGTCGGTGTCGGTGTCCCCTCCATAGTGTGGCAGGTGTGTCGGTGTCGGTGTCCCCTCCATAGTGTGGCAGGTGTGTCGGTGTCGGTGTCCCCTCCATAGTGTGGCAGGTGTGTCGGTGTCCCCGTCCCCTCCATAGTGTGGCAGGTGTGTCGGTGTCCCCTCCATAGTGTGGCAGGTGTGTCGGTGTCCCCTCCATAGTGTGGCAGGTGTGTCGGTGTCCCCTCCATAGTGTGGCAGGTGTGTCGGTGTCCCCTCCATAGTGTGGCAGGTGTGTCGGTGTCCCCTCCATAGTGTGGCAGGTGTGTCGGTGTCCCCTCCATAGTGTGGCAGGTGTGTCGTGTCCCCTCCATAGTGTGGCAGGTGTGTCGGTGTCCCCTCCATAGTGTGGCAGGTGTGTCGGTGTCCCCTCCATAGTGTGGCAGGTGTGTCGGTGTCCCCTCCATAGTGTGGCAGGTGTGGGGGTGTCGGTGTCCCCCACCACACCCCACCCCCCAGAGGAGGAGATCAGGCATTCATTTTTCAACCTCCATCATTGTGATGGACACAAAGCTTCATTTCTGTCTTCTGCCTGGTCCATCTGGATATTCTAATTGTTATACTTGGGCCCCTATCACACTGGCGTTTTTGTCCGAATCTGGACAAAAAACGCATCTGTCACTTAACAGCCGCACTTGCAGTACACTTGCAGCAAGCCCCATGCATTGTCTATGGGGCTTGCGGCAAGTGCAGTATAGACGCGGTGTCGGCACTTGCGGCAGCTGCAGCTGCAAAAAATAAACGTGGTAGTTAGTGATGTGGCGCATACAGGAAATACCTTAGGGTTTTAAAATGAGTTCATTTGCTGTAAGGACTTCCATGACTGAAACGCATCGGCAGTCACATAGGCTCGTTAGGTGGATTTTGGAATAAAGGTAAATGTTTGTACTATTAAAGGAGTTTTCCCAGGAACAAAGTTTAATTTTAATCAATAGATTTTGGAATAATAATAATTTCAAAAATTGAATGTGTATAAATATGTTCCTGTGCTGAGATAATATTATATATGTGTCCCTGTTATGTACTGTGTAATGGCCGTGTCTGACTGTACAGGGACATGGTGTGATCATACCACATATCCTGTGCTGAGATCTTGTGTGCCTGCTATGTACTGTGTAATGGATGTGTGTGATCACACACATGGTTTGATCATACCACAGCTCCTGGGAAAGGGAGGATGGAATAGAGTTGACAGATATTACAGCACGGGATCATAGATGACTCTTTGTGAGGTAAAACACTTCCCTGACTTTTTAAAAAAATTTGACCTCAAACTAAGAATTATTTATTTGTCATCCCTCGCTGTAATGTCTGTATACTATTTTGCGTCCTCCTCTGCCCAAGAGATGTGCAATGATCAGACCATGTCCCTGTATGGTCAGACACATCCATTATACAGTACATAGCAGGGACACATATATAAGATTATCTCAGCACAGGAACGTTTTTTTTTTTATTTTTATTAACACATCCAATTGTGGAAATTATTATTCCAAGATCTATTGGTTAACATTAAAGGGAACCAACCACCCCCAATGACCCCCCCCGGACTATTAATATGGCTCCCTACACCCAGCACATACATGTGCTGCAATGTTTTTTGCTAAAAAAACTGGTTTTTAAAAGTAAAGATAATGCTTTATAAAGTTTCAAACGAAGTGACGGTTGGGCGTTACTTACATGTGGCTAAAGCTGGGTTGCAGCTGCCACTCATTCTCCTCTCTCCCCTCACAGCCGTAACAGCCAGCCCTTTTTGCAGCGTCACAGCCTGGTGCACGGGCTCTCATGCCCGTGCACACGTCATCAGCTACAGCCGGGTAGCGAGCGCGCGCTCTGACTTCCACAGCCGAGCGCAGGAAGTCAGAGCGCGCGCTCGCTACCCGCTGTAGCTGATGACGTGTGCACGGGCATGCGAGCCCGTGCACCAGGCTGTGACGCTGCAAAAAGGGCTGGCTGTTACGGCTGTGAGGGGAGAGAGGAGAATGAGTGGCACCTGCAACCACATGTAAGTAACGCCCAACCGTCACTTCGTTTGAAACTTTATAAAGCATTATCTTTACTTTTAAAAACCAGTTTTTTTAGCAAAAAACATTGCAGCACATGTATGTGCTGGGTGTAGGGAGCCATATTAATAGTCCGGGGGGTCATTGGGGTGGTTGGTTCCCTTTAACTTTGTTTGTGGGAAAACCCCTTTAGTCATAAATGCTGGATATTTTGTTTCCGGCTTGTAGACAGTTGGATTTCTTCTGAATCAAACTCACAAGTTCAGGTTGTGTTTTCTTGTGATCGTCCTCCTGGGGGTGAATATGTAGTGTTAGGCTATGTTCACACAGGGCATTTTTTACTGCGGTTTTGGTGCATTTTTACCTTGTTTATAAACAAAATCTAAATGTTTTTCATTCCCAGCAAAATGTACCGTATATACTCGAGTATAAGCCGACCCGAGTATAAGCCGAGGCCCCTAATTTTACCCTCCAAAACTAGGGAAATGTATTGACTCGAGTATAAGCCTAGGGTGAGAAATGCAGCAGACGCCCATCCTGTTATATAGCCCCCCATCCCGGTATACAGGCCCCTCAGCAGTGGCATACAGCTCCCACTCCTTAGTATCTGGCCACCATGCTGCGGAACACATTAAAATATTACCTTTCCGGCGACTCCTTGCTGGCACTGCCGCGTCCTCCAGTCTCCCTACTTCTTCCTGCTTGTGTCGGCTTCTATTCCTGTGGCCGACGCAGCAGCGATGACGTCATCACTGCTGCGAAGGTCACATGACACCGGCAAAAGCAGGAAGAAGCCGGGAGACCGGAGGATGCGGCAGTGCCAGCAAGGAGTCGCCGGAAAGGTAATGTATAAAATGTTTGTTATTTTAACAGGTGCCACAGCCTGGGGACAGATACTAAGGAGGGGGGCTGTATATAACTGATTGGGGCCAGTGTAGTGCATTATGCAACGCTCCCCCTGCCGCTGATGGACGGGGGATGCAGTGCATATTTATTACACTAATGGGCGGCCCCACGTGACCGCCTGCGGTCACTGCGGCCCCCTCTCCTGCCTCCATGTTCTCAAATCAGCCAACCTACTGCATCGTTGTGTGTGACACCGCGATAACGATGCAGTTAACTACTTCGCCCATACACATCAATGAACAAGGATCGTTCGCTGGGTTGAGCGAACGATACCTGCTCGCTACATCGTTATCGCTGTGTCACACACAACGATACAGCAGATTGATAGAGTTGATATCGTCAGGTTTTGCAACATGTTCATAAACTTGTCAACTCCGGTCCAATGATTTATCGTTGTCATATCGTGCTGTTACACGCAACGTCGCACTTACTATGTCGTTTCAACGTCGCTCAAACTGTGACTTTTAAGCGGTGACGTTCATGATATCGTGCTGTGTAACGGGGCCTTTAGTAATACTAATTTATATTTTGCAGCATTTTCTGCTTTAGAGGTTGCATATATAATAATATATATATATATATATATATATATATATATATATATATATATATATATATATATCTCATACACACACACACACACACACACTTCCTCAAGGGTAGAATAGCACTGCAGACCTACAATATTCATGCTATCATAAAACAGTTCATTCACTCTCTTTAAAGTAAAAATGTGTTTGAAAACTTGTCCATAAATGCATTTGGCATAGTGCACATTGCTCAAGTGTAATGGTACCTTCACACACAGCAATCTCGCCTGGCGATATGAGGCGATCTAACGTGCACTCACGTTTTTCATGGTCTCCTCAGAACACCGATGGTGGCGATGTGTCGCTCCGGAAATCGCCTCACCCATAGCGGAAGCAATCCTGCTGAATTCCATCGCCGCTTCACAAGCCGCAATTCCAAAGGCAATGTGGGCGTACATGTTCAGCACGGCGAGGTAGATAGGCGTGCCGCAGTGATTTACACCGCGCCCCATACACGCTCATTTGACAACGCAATAGAGTTACGATTGGTCAGCCTGCTCTGGAAGGCTGGCTAATACATGATACCATTGCCATTGTGTGGGGCTGGACGGACAGCTCATCAAATATGGCCCACTGTCAATTGACAGCTAATGGGAACACAGTAGCCCACACCAATCAGTTCACACGGGCGCGGACTACAGCACGCTGTGGCACGCCTACGGGAAATCATAGGCGACGCTGATTCCATCACTATCACACACAACACAGAAATATCGCCTTCATGATTGCGGCTGATTTCAGAGCAGTGCTCAGGAATCAGGCGAGAGGCGATTTATCACAGCGAAATTCCCCAATCACAAGCCGCAACTGTGAGGCAATTTCACGGCGATTGCTCCGGGGTGACATATCGCCTTTAGGATTCCCAGGCGAGATTGCGGTGTGTGAAGCTACCATTAGTCACTCCTAATATTATTTGCACTGATGCTGGTTGGGGTAATACACCTGATAAACGGGCTTAACTGCATTTGCAGCTGAAAAAGGAAGGTTGATCTGATCAGTTCCTTCATTTGGTTTGCTAACAAGAAGACATAGAGAATTTACTAAAGGATTTGCATGTTTGTGTTTTTGCAGGATTCTTTGGAGATCTCTGGGATGCGTTGTCTTCTTCTCGCCCGCTGCACTGAGAACGTCTGACTGTTCATATTCATGTGACTCCTATACACGAACACGCAGGCTTCTCCATCCAAGAAGTGCTTGTTGTTTTTTCCTTTTTTTTATGATATATTTATTTTCCTATTTTGTAATCTAATTGTACTAAATGACAAGATCAAGAGATCTTCATGATTCACTCTTCCCTTCCAAATGTCTTCATCTTTTCTTTGGAAATGTGGTGGTTGTGCAGAACATCAATGATGCTGTCGGGAAAAGTGTGGAGTGCAGAGAGGCTCCCGATCCTGGGACCTTCTCACCTCTCATAGTTCAATGTTACATGTTGAGGTGAAGACTTCAGAACTGTCCAAGTAAACGGGACTAAAAAGCCAGATAATGAAAACCACAAACTATCACAACACAGTGGCGCAGCAACAGAACCTCATATTATAGGCCATTTCCTAATTCAACTATCACATAATGTACTATTACCCTAAGCAGTCTAGCCTCAAATATGGTGTCCCCCACTGATTTATGAGCTTTTGCTTGTGTTTTGTTTTTTTATACATATAGCCAGCCTTACACTGTTATATGACCAAAGAGGTTCAGATCAGGAATCTGAAGTATGGATGCCTTTATATTATATAATATGGTTCCACGTGCACACGTTCAGGGCATAATATATTGTAAGCCAAAGACTAGAGCCCAGTATCAATGCTCGAGAGTTGGTGTGTATTTGGTAAATAATCACCTTAACGAAGTTGTGTTCCACAATAATAAGAATATTAACAAAAACCAAAATTTGTTCTTCTGTTAAGATTACAAAAGAAATGTGTAGTGTATGGAAGATGCAATGACAATAATGCTGTAATTACAGATTTTTATCAGATTGCTTAATTTATGAAAATACAGCAATATTCTGTTATATGGCGTTTGTGATTTTTGCCTTTTGCAAATATGCAAGGATTTTGCTTTTCAGACTTAAGGGGATTTCCCATAATGTACATTTTACTCAATAGATCTTAAAATAATATTTTTCTACAAATAGATGTGTTTAGAAAAAAATGTTCGTGTGCTCAGATTGTGTCCCTGCTATGTACTGTGTAATGGATGTGTCTGATCATACCATATCTCCTGTGCTGAGATAATCTTTTATATATGTGTCCCTGCTCTGTACTGTGTAATGGATGTGTCTGACCGTACAGGGACAAGGTCTGATCATACCACATCTCCTGAGCTGAGATAATCTTATATATATGTGTCCCTCCTATGTACTGTGTAATGCATGTGTCTGACTCTACAGGGACAAGGTCTGATCATACCACATCTCCTGAGCTGAGATAATCTTATATATATGTGTCCTTGCTATGTACTGTGTAATGGATGTGTCTGACCGTACAGCAACATGATCATACCACATCTCCTGGGCAGGAGGACTATATAGATATTACAGCACGAAATCTCAAATAATTCCTTCTTTGAGGGGGAAAAAACACTTTAAAAACAGGCAGGGAGATATTTTACCTCACAAAAATAATCAGTTGTGATCCCATGCTGTAATGTCTGTATACTTTTTCACGTCCTAACCCTGCCCAGGAGCTGTGGTATTAGCTGTATGGTCAGACACGGCCATTACACAGTACATAGCAGTGGCACATTTATAAGATTATCTCAGCACAGGAACATTTTTCTAAACACATCCAATTGTGAAAAGATCTATTGATTAAAATGAACTTTGTTCTCATCTCTCAAATGCTTTGTGCACACTACTGTATTACAGCTCCACACAACCTCAAAGCTGCTCAGAAGTCTATAGGAATGATCCATGAAGGTGTTTACATCAGAATCCTGTTATAAATTGTGTTAATGTTGCAACTTTTGGCGTTTTCATAATCGTACTGTTCTGCCTTCCTTAAATGAATGTGGCCAGGCTAAGGCTACGTTCACACGTTGGATATTTTCTTGTTTACGCGCTTCTTTTATGCAGTTGTTCCTTTTTACTGCATTCACACACTGTGCATTATCGTCTGCACTTTTCCCGAGCCCATTTTATAATGTGGGATATGGGAAAAGCGCGCAGAAAAAGGCTAAAAAATTGATATGTTGATCCTTTTTGCAGACGTGCTTTGCAGTGTAAGCTTATCTGCAAAAATACGGATTGTGTAAATGCATTTTAGCAAAAGATATTGCTTTTGCTGGGATGCGTTACACCACTAAGTTTCACTGTATTCACGCTAGTGCTAAATGGCGCTGCATAAATGGTGAAATACGCTCAGTGTGAACGCAGCCTAAGCCTGTCTAAGTGGTGGACATTTCTGGTGGAGACACTTAGCACTTGTTAGATGCACCTAATTCATTCAGTGACGTTCATAACGCGCGTGTGTGTGTGTGTGTGTGTGTGTGTGTGTGTGTGTGTGTGTGTGTGTATTATACTCACCCTCAGGTGGCTTCACCTTTTTTCAGTGTCCCTCTGGTCACCAGGCACCATCTTATGACCAGAAGGCTATGTTCACACGTAGCGTATTTGCTCCATATTCTTGCAGTAGTGTGCTTTTTGGCGCGGATTGCACTAAAAAAAGCGCACCTGCATGCCCACAGTGCGCATTTTTACTACTTGCATTTTTCCCAAGCCCATTTTATAATGTGGCCTTTAAGAAAAGCGCACATAAAAATGTGCAAATAATTGTCATGGTCATTCTTTTTGCGCGTGCACGCGAAAATACGCAGCATCTGAACGCATTTCAACAAAAGCCATCGCTTTTGCTGCCATGCACCTCCAGGGTTGCGTTTCACTGCATTTATGCAATCGCTAAATAGCGCTGCGTAAATGCACAAATACACAACGTGTGAACGGTAGCCTAACCGTCCGACTTGTGTTAAGTTGTCACTTCCTCCACATTGAAGCAGCTGACAGGTCACAAATTTCCAGAGACCGACCAGAGTGGCACTGATAACAGATGAGGACATCAGCAGGTGAGTATAAGGCTGGGGCAGGGGACCTGGATATAAAGCACCACTGCATTTGTAAAATATAATAATAAAATACAAAATGATGGAGTGGTTCTTTAATGAAGGGGTGAACAATGCCATCTTTACCGCGGCAGGTGTTTATTCATCTGTCCATTTTTTTTTAAGGAAATCTTGTAACCGTCCACTGTTGGTGACCCTTGAGAACTGGAGTTGTGCACACCTGCTCTAATGAATTAGACATATGTTAATTTTGCACTTTGCATCTTTAAAGGGGAGCTCCAGTGAGAGAACTTTTTAGTACAGTTCCTGCCCTCCTATATGATGAAGCAGACCCGTACATTGCAGTTCTAGGAGCTATACACCGCTTATAATTTAATAAAATCATACCTACTCCTCTGCTCTCGCCCCCACCTCAGGGAACCCAGAATCTACAGCCTGTCAGCTTCATGTAAGGGCCACGTCACACACACAGACATCTGTGCAGAGATTGTTCGCAGATCTCTGGTTGCAATGAAATCATGGACACATTGTTCCATTTTGTGGCTGTGTACAAATGTAACAATGTGTCCATGATTTCACTGCAACCAGAGATCTGTGAACAATCTCTGCACAGATATGTGTGTGTGTGACGTGGCCCTTAGAGCAAAAAGCAGGAGGTGTATCAGGGGTGTGATGCTGCAGGATCAACCTACATTCATGCCCCCTCACATCTCTGTATAGGGAGGGGGCGTGCAGAGCTTTAGGTTCCCTGAGGTGGGGTCAGAGCAGAGGAGCAGGTGTGATTTTTATCGATTTTATTAAGAGAGTTGTAGATCCTAGAACTGCAGTGTATGGCTCTGCTTCATCATGTAGGAGGGCAGGGACTGTACTAAAAAGTTTTCTCTCACTGGAGTGTCCCTTGAAGACTGGCATGCACAAATCTGGTCTTGGTGAATTGGTCCAGATGGGAGTCTTCTGTATATCACACAATTCTGCATCATAATGTGATGTCCAATCATGTGCTGTATTACAGATCTATACTGCATCACAGCTAAAGACGAGTATGTCTGTAATATGGCGGGATCAAACAGAGCTTGGAGCACTTACATCTCTGTAATGTGGAACCTCAGGGACCTCATATGCCTCAGTCTTTGTAAATTTTGCATTCCTGCATTACATGTTGCATTTCTGGTGCGGACGACACTCTGTGATTTGTGCGCAGGCATCCGCCTGCGTACAGATCACATATGGCAGTGAATGGGTGCGCACGGTCATGTGCAGCACCGTGCGCTCCCATTATAAAGATAGGGGCTTGCGGTGCTGCGGTCACATTGCGGATCCCCTCCACAGAACGCTGCAGATGGGAATGCAAATGTGAAGGCAGCCTTAAATAAGGCCACAACAATCCTCGGCACAGCAAAAAACACTCCTAACTAATGTGGTAGAACAATAATCTTGGGTAGGATATTTCTCAATCTGTGTCCAAAATAAAAAAAATACATATAACTTTGCAGCAAGAAAACTAAAAATGTCATTCCCAGGTCCATGCACATGTGTTTGAAACACATTTCAGATTAAGTCCTTATCTATAGATAATACAAGCAAGAAACCTTTCCCTCTCTTATAAGAAACTAGATGGCGGCCCGATTCTAAAGAATTGGGTAGTCTAGAATCCATATATAGTTTATTTACTAATAGTTAGGGGAGTGCAGTGAAATTAATTGTGTGTATACAGGTGCCTCAGTGGTTAGCCTTGTATACGCTGGCTCAGTGGTTAGCCTTGTATACGCTGGCTCAGTGGTTAGCCTTGTATACGCTGGCTCAGTGGTTAGCCTTGTATACGCTGGCTCAGTGGTTAGCCTTGTATACGCTGGCTCAGTGGTTAGCACTGCGCGGTGGCTTAGTGGTTAGCACAGTATACGCTGGCTCAGTGGTTTTCAGTGTATATGGTGGCTCAGTGGTTAGCAGTGTATTTGATGGCTCAGTGGTTTTCACGGTGTGAAGGCTTAGTGGTTTTCACAGTGCGGTGGCTCAGTGGTTAGCACTGCACAGTGGCTGAGTGGTCAGTGCAGCATGGAGGCAGAGTGGTATTCGCAGGATGGAGGCTGAGTGGTATTCGCAAGATGGAGGCTGAGTGGTATTCGCAGGATGGAGGCTGAGTGGTATTCGCAGGATGGAGGCTGAGTGGTATTCGCAGGATGGAGGCTGAGTGGTATTCGCAGGATGGAGGCTGAGTGGTCAGCACAGGAGTGAGTGGTGAGCGCAGGATGGAGGCAGGGTGGTCAGGCCAGGACGGCGGCTCTGTGGTCAGTGCAGGCGAGGTGGGCGGAGCCTGGCGGGATTGCTGTGAGGTGGGCGGAGCCTGGCAGGATCACCGTGAGGTGGGCGGAGCCCCGGGAGGTTGGGGAGCCCCGCAAGGTGGGCGGGGCCAAGTGGGAGCGGCGCAGCGGGATGGCGGTGGGGTAAGTATACCGGAGACTGGTAGTGTGCATGAGAGTATGAGTGTGTGTGTGGGGGGGAGGGGTATGATAGTGTTGTGTCAGGGGTGTTCGTGTGTGTGGACGTGGGTTGGGGGGTGAGTGCTGAGTAGTGTGGGCCGCCAGGGTACTCCCGCTTAGGGTGGCCATCTTGGTCCACCCTGAGCGGGTGTACCCTGGGACAAAGTTACCCAAGTGTGTGCAAAGTGTCGAAACTGACGTCACAAATCTCTTGTGGTTTTATATATTAGATGTTACATGAGGGGAGTATGTCAAGTAACAGCAAAATATATAGATAAAGATTTGTTTCACACTGTGTGACTTGGAGCATAGTTGTCTGTTTTCATGTAGTATGAAACCCACAAGATTTAATATGAGATCAGTAATGAAACAAAAGACAGCCAAACTTACCAATACCATGTGGACACTATTCTGTGAGATGCACCTCTGTCCATACAGCAGCCTATCATCAATGCCCCGACTATTCAGTGAGGTGGGCTGCCCAGTGCTAGATGTACACCCATAGGACTCAGCCCCCCCCCCCCCCCCCCCCCCCATTATCAGCCACAACTACAGAGCCTGGTCTGCAACCTGCAGAAGAATGAAAAAGGTTGTATGTTATGCATGAGGTATTGGTTGATATTTTGTCCTGATCTAATAGTAGGGCTAATATCTGGACAAAAGTGCATCTCATAATGGTAGGAATGGTACCCTATGCAAGTCTGTGTGCCTTTGCAGTACAGGGCAGCTACCCCTCGGACTTTGGGTTAGTTATTGTTTCATTAAAGGGAACCTGTCAGGTCGATTTAGGCTCCAAAGCTATGTCTACCTGTCGCTGCAGCTTCCAAACACATCCCTAAACATCCCTATCTGCCCTAAGGCTACGTTCACACACTGTGCATGTTTGAGCGCTTTTTTAGGTAAAATTCACTTTGCCGTTCAGACAGCGTATATTTTCGTGACGCGCCTTTCTGGGAGAAATTGTCAATTCTTTATGCAGCAGCTCCGCCGCTTTTTCCTATAAGGGCGGCGCTGCTGCATCTGACGTCACAGAGGGGAGGAAGAATCCTGCTTCCTTCTCCCCTGAGTGACACCTGTGACCGCCCATTTGATTTTGTAGTGTATTAATATACACTGCAAAATCAAAGTTAAATAAAGACAAATGTATTAAATTAAAAATAATAAAGAATTAAATACTTACCTCTCCGACGGGTGTTCCGGTGTCCAGGAGCTGCCTCTGGAATGGTCCTGCTAGGACCTGTGCTGATGTCAGAGGGCGTTCCGGTCATGTGATATCAATCACATGACCGCGAGCGGCCAATCAGCACGCCCCCTCTGACATCACGGCAGGTCTTTTTCCATCAGTACATGGCCTTCGCACAGCTCCGGATGGGCGCAAACAAGCTGGCGGAGAGGTAAGTATGAAATCTTTATTATTTTTAATACTTCTGGCTTTGTTTAATGTTGATTTCGCAGTGTATATTAATACACTGCAAAATCAAATGGGGGCTGGCAGACCTGGCACAGAGGGGAGGAGGAAGCAGGATTCTTCCTCCCCTCTGTGACATCACTCCTCCCCCGGCCCGTGAAAAAGCATGCTGTGTGAAAGCACTGCTTCTTTTTTTGCGCGGGGTAAAAGCGCCCGCGCAAAAAAAATGCAAATAAAGCGCTGTGTGTGAATGTAGCTAACAGTGTCCTATATTGGCTTTGCAAAATAAGTTTGATACCTACGTTTTCCTGTGACTGCAGCATCCAGTCTCCGGTGTGTGGAGACTGTGACTGGGCAGTCTCCTGGCCTCCATCTCCCCTCCTGGCTTTTGTTAGCACACCTTACTGGGTGTGAGAATAGATTCCCTTTAATATTTTTCCCTGTGCTGCCCCCTCATTATCATGGAGGCCTGTTGCATCTTGTGCATTTGCGTAGTGATATGGTATTTGTAAGTATGGCTGTCTTTTCTCCTCCCATCCTCCACGACAGCACTACAGGAGGTTGCCTCTTGGCTCTAATAGGGGCAGGAAACGCAAAGAGGTTAAATAGCCCCTCCAACCACCAGTGTTTCCTGTCCCTTTGGGGCACACAAAGGTTCTCCTGAGGACTGCTGGCCGGCACGCAGTTCTCATTTTACCTATCTTGGCGGTGAGGCGGTCTCCCACCCATACGAAGCTCTTATGCCCCGCCTGTACGGAGAAAGTCATGGGAGACGAAAAGCCGTCGCTCATGGAGGAGCTTAAATCTCTCATTCAGAAAAATTCGATCATCTTTGGGTTCTGTGTCTGGGCCCCCGGCTTCTGCCCCCCCATTGCCTAAGGGCCACGTCACACGCATCGATTTTCAGAACGATATCGCTTGAGCGATCTTTTTTGATCGCTTAAGCAATATCGTCTGTGCGTCGCTGCGTGTAATCAAGCGATTTTACAATGTAAAATCGCTTGATTGTTTGATCGCAGATTTGTGAACATGTCTGTGTGACAGCTCACCAGCGATCTGAATGGCATTGTTAGCGATCGCGCGTGCATGTGATCGCTAACAATATCGTTCACTAAATTGAAACGTGTGACGGCACTCTTAAGAGGCGGAAAATGATGGATCCTACTCTAGAAGGGTCTGACATGTCTGCTTCTAAGGAAGGCCTGGTGGATGAGTCGGATACACCCCAGGGCAGTGATGGTCTCTGTCGATATTATTTTTCCTCGGAGAATATCTCTGAATTAGTCTTGGCGGTCCAGACCACGATGGGATTAGTGGAGGAGGAAGCGTCACACTCTATTCAGTATATCATGTGCGGGGGCTTCCGCTCGAAAAAAACGTCTGTGTTTCCGTACATGATAGCTTGAGGGATATGGTCCTGGATGAGTGGCGGCTTCCGGAGAAGCGATATGTGATCCCAGGAGGGATGAAAAATCGTTTCCCGATGGATTTGTTAGTGTTCAAACTCTGGACGGAGGTGCTGCGTGAGGATGTGCAGATAGCTAAAGTAGCCAACAAAACTGTGTTGCTTCTTGAAGACCAATCGCAGTTAAAAGATCCGATGGATCGTAAGGCTGATAGCTTACTGAAGAAATCCTGGGACTCCTCATCCTTTTTGTTAACATCTAATGTCGCTTTGACTTGTGTGGCTCGGTTCATGTTCCACTGGCTGGACCAGTTGCAGACCCATGTGGGGGCGTAACACCGAGAGAAGACTTGCTGGCTTCCATACCCCTCCTGCTGAAGGCCGCAAGTTTCCTTGCCAATGCGTTGGCTGAGTCCATGAGGGCTGCAGCCCGGAATATAGTCCTCTCCAATACCGCTAGAAGAGCCGTCTGGCTGAGGTCTTGGTCGGGGGATATGGCGTCTAAGAGTATTCCCTTCGATGGGGTGTAAGTGTTCGGCCAGGTACTAGACCAGCTTTTGAAGAAGGTCTCCGAGAAGAAAGGCTTACCGGAGCCTAAGGCGCAGACGAAGTCCTTTTGGCCTCAGCATTCCTTTCAGGCCCGCAATCAGTCGCATTCCCAGCCCCAGAAGGAGAAGGGGAAGAGCGGACGTTGGAGTTATCCAAAAGGGGGAAAGGGAAAGAGCATCTTCCCCTCTCGTCCCCAGGAACGGAAGTGACGCCATTCCGGTGGGAGGAAGGCTGTCCCACTTCCTCCCCCAGTGGCGGCCGATTATGGCTTGCACCATCAACCTCCAGATCATCAGGCAGGGGATGCGAATTCATATGCAGCGGTGCATGTGACGAGATAGGACAATATAAGGTGGCACATCACCAGTCCATTCAACAGGACAATACATTGAAATATATTTAAGGCTGAGACATTCAACTGCCTGGCAGGCATCTAATATAACCTTCACTAAGACTACACCAGACCTTAAAGACGGAAAGCAACAGGCTTGATAAAGACCAAAGGTTTTGGTCGAAATGTTGCCCACCTGTATGTTGCTCCTCTACACAGCCTTCCTTTTGAATAAACATAGCATACACAGAAACCTAAGGAGTGAGCGATTCTGTTACCCTATACTATTGACTGTGGGATCCTGGAATCCCGTTTATTTGCACCTCCGCTGTGAAATAAGTCTGTGTGCACACCATTTTTTCATTTTAGCTTCCTCCGAGAGTCTTCTACAGATGCAGACCCAGGAGCTGCTCCACATCTTTCATTCCCTGGGCTGGCTGGTGAATCTTCCGAAGTCAAGCCTGTCAGCTTTCCGCAGGACGGTGTTCCTAGGGTGTCTTTTGGACTCAGGCAGGCAGATGAGTTTTCTTCCCTCAGACAAGCGTATTCTTCAAGACAAGCTTCACACTCTCCTTCGCTGTCACAGGGTCTCTATTCGCACTGCAATGTCCGCCTTGGGGTCCATGACTGCCTGCATTCCCATGGTTCCATGGGCTCAAGCGCACTCAAGGGTGCTTCAGTCATACATCCTCGCCCGCTGGAACAGTCTTCCGTCAGGCCTCGATGCCAAGAACCTGTTGCCTCCGGTGGTCCTTCAGTCCCTCCAGTGGTGGTTGGATCCCGTGATCCTACGGAAGGGAATTTTGTGGCTCCAGGTTCCCCTGGTGATAGTCTATACTGATGCCAGCTAAAGGGGTTGGTGGTTATGGTCTCCCATTCCTCCTATCAAAGACAATGGTCCAGTCAGGTCAGCAAGCGGTCTTCCAACTTCCGAGAGCTCTGTGCAGTGGAGGAGGCGCTCAGAGCAGATCAGGACTTGCTTCAGGGGACACATGTCAAGATCTTTTCAGACAATGTCACAATGGTGGCACATTTACGACACCAAGGGGGCATCCATTTTCGCAGTCTGCTGGAAGTCTCGGCTCGAATCTTCTCCTGCGCAGAGCACCATCTTCTTTCCATCTCGGCATTTCATCTGGAAGGGTCCCGAAATGTGGAGGCAGATTTCTTGAGTCGTCAGGACATCCTACCGGGCAAATGGAGTCTCCATCCAGAAGTTTTTCGGGAATTGACCAGAGTCTTGGGATTTCCAAGGTGGATCTGTTTGCCAGTCATCAAAATGCACAGGTGGTTCGGTATTTTTCTCTACACCAGGATGGGACCTGTTTGGCGGTGGACGCTTTTGCTCACCCTTGGTGGTTCAACCTAGTTTACGCCTTTCCTCCGGTCCCTCTATTGCCACGAGTGCTCCAGAAGATCAGAACGGAGTAGGTTCCTGCAATTCTCCTCGCTCCTTAATGGCCTCGGCGGAGCTGGTTTGCATTGCTCAATCAAATGTCAACGACTGCACCAATTCATCTTCCCCTCCGGTGAGACCTTCTACGGCAGGGACCCATCTCCCGGACGGAGCTGACCCGTCTCCACCTGACGACCTGGCTTCTGAATGTGAGCTGCTGAGACGTCGAGGTCTTTCGGAGAAGGTGATTGCTACCCTGAGGGGTAGTAGAAAGCCAGTTACAAATGCCCTCTATGCCAAGGTGTGGAAGGTCTATCATTCCTGGTGCGGAGCGTCCCCTCCGGATCCCTTCCGGCCTAACATTGCCTCCATTCTGGATTTCGTGCAGGATGACCTGGATAAGGGTTTGCGCCCTAGTACTCTCAAGGTCCAAGTGTCCGCCCTTAGTACCTTTTTCGATCAATCCTTGGATGAACATCCATGGATCCAGCGGTTTATGAGAGCAGCGGCCTGTTTTCGTCCACGTAGAATCAACTCTTGTCCTCTGTGGGACCTCAATGTGGTGTTGACTGGACTGGCAGGTTCTTCGTTTGAGCCATTATCGTCCCTGTCCTTGTGCAAACTGTCCTGGAAGACGGCGTTTTTGGTAGCCATTACGTCTGCAAGGCGAGTTGGTGATCTCCAGGCCCTGGCCATTACTGAACCTTATCTCAGGGTCCTGGACGATTGCCTGATCCTCAGGCTCGATCCTGCCTTCCTCCCGAAAGTCTCATCGGATTTCCATCGTTCCCAGGAGATCAAGTTGCCCTCGTTCAGTCAGAACCCTGCTAATGACCGGGAACGTGAGTTTCATATGCTGGACGTTCGTCGTGCAGTGTTGTCTTATCTTCAGCTGACACGTCCCTGGCGTTTGGACAATGCCCTGTTCATCCAATACAGGGGTCGCAATAAGGGAAAGAAGGCTTCAAGGAGTACCATCGCAACAAGGCTTAAATGTGCTATCACTGAAGCATATTCTTGTCAGTCTCTGGTTCCTCCCCTCCATCTGAAGGTGCATTCCATGCGGGCGGTGTCTGTGTCCTGGGCCGAGAAGGCAGATGCTTCCATCAAGCAAATCTGTAAAACCGCCACCTGGGCATCTATTCATACCTTTACCAAGCATTACCGTGTGGATATCCTGAGACGTGCGGATCTGGGCTTCGGAGGAAAGTGCTTCAAGCCATGGTCCCACCCTAGTCGATTTTTCTTTGGTATTGCTTCTGTAGTGCTGTCGTAGAAGATGGGAGGAGAAAACGGAATTAGACTTACCGGTAATTCTCTTTTGGGGAATCCTCCACGACAGCACGAGTAATTCTCTCCCTATTTTTTACACTTTTTTCTCTTTCTACTGGTGTAAGTATGTCTTGGAACTTCTTTTTCCGTTGGTCCTTGATAAACACTGGTGGGTGGAGGTGGGAGGGGCTATTTAACGTCTTTATCTTTCCTGCCCCTATTAGGGCCAAGAGGCAACTCCTGTAGTGCTGTCGTGGAGGATTCCCCGAAAGAGAATTACCGGTAAGTCTAATTCCGTTTTTTTTTTTTATTTCTGCGATGTTTTTTCAATATTTGTCATTATTAATTTTCTGAAGAAAAACAATGAATCATGACATTTCTTTTAAGATTCATTCTCATTAGGACTCTAGTTTCCAAATTCAAGATCCAAAATGTCTCTCTAATTAGCAGAAGATGCTGAAGCTCACTTACCCTCCTAGGTTTGCATACCTTTTTAATGCCAAAAACTTGGGAGTTTTTTTGCGCAGCCTTAATGTTGCATTTTAAACTGTTGAGCAGCATTTTCATCTCATCACATTCTAAACATGGACTATCAAGGGGGGGCAAATTATTTTTACTCTGAAATGCGTAGGATGCTATTTATATTTTTGGGTGTGCCTGGTAATGTTGCTTTTAATTCTGTTGGAATAACGTTTCATATATTTGTATTTTGGAACGCAGCTGGAAAATGTTTTACTTTAGACATTTACTTTTGTACAACAATCTTTGTAAGCAAACAAAATCCTAATTACCAAACCTTGTTTATTCCTTCTGTCAGGAGCCTCTGTAAGGTTGGGGTTATAGGTGTTAAAACTAGTGTGATGCCCACTTGCTGACAAAGAGAAGCTCACACAAAATAGGGCAATACTGTCTGGTAAAAGATAAGCAAAAGCGATGGTAGCGCTCATCTGATGCTCTTATGGGCAGACATAACACTTATTAAAGCGGGATCAGCGCCACTTCTCCATAACTCAAGAAAATGGTACTTGCAGCTCTATATTTGCAAAAATGGAAACTGACATAAAGGCAGGCTGTGATCGAAGACCCTTGGGATTCCAAATAGGAGAGATGCTTCTGCTGATTGGTCTCAGGGATTATGTACAGTGTTGGCCAAAAGTATTGACACCCCTGCAATTCTGTCAGATAATACTCAGTTTCTTCCTGAAAATGATTGCAATTACAAATTCTTTGGTATTATTATCATCATTTAATTTGTCTTCAATGAAAAAACACAAAAGAGAATGAAGCAAAAAGCAAAACATTGATCATTTCACACAAAACTCCAAAAATGGGCCGGTCAAAAGTATTGGCACCCTCAGCCTAATATTTGGTTGTACAACCTTTAGCCAAAATAACTGCGATCAACCGCTTCCGGTAACCATCAATGAGTTTCCTACAATGCTCTGCTGGAATTTTAGACCATTCTTCTTTGGCAAACTGCTCCAGGTCCCTGATATTTGAAGGGTGCCTTCTCCAAACTGCCATTTTTAGATCTCTCCACAGGTGTTCTATGGGATTCAGGTCTGGACTCATTGCTGGCCACTTTAGAAGTCTCCAGTGCTTTCTCTCAAACCATTTTCTAGTGCTTTTTGAAGTGTTTTTTGGGTCATTGTCCTGCTGGAAGACCCATGACCTCTGAAGGAGACCCAGCTTTCTCACACTGGGCCCTACATTATGCTGCAAAATTTGTTCGTAGTTTTCAGACTTCATAATGCCATGCACATGGTCAAGCAGTCCAGTGCCAGAGACAGCAAAGCAACCCCAAAACATCAGGGAACCCCTGCCATGTTTGACTGTAGGGACCATGTTCTTTTCTTTGAATGCCTCTTTTTTTCCCCTGTAAACTCTATGTTGATGCCTTTGCCCAAAAAGAAAGAACATTCTTCCAAAACGTTTTAGGCTATCTCAGGTAAGTTTTGGCAAACTCCAGCCTGGCTTTTTTATGTCTCGGGGTAAGAAGTGGGGTCTTCCTGGGTCTCCTACCATACAGTCCCTTTTCATTCAGACGCCGACGGATAGTACGGGTTGACACTGTTGTACCCTCGGACTGCAGGGCAGCTTGAACTTGTTTGGATTTTAGTCGAGGTTCTTTATCCACCATCCGCACAATCTTGCGTTGAAATCTCTTGTCAATTTTTCTTTTCCGTCCACATCTAGGGAGATTAGCCACAGGGCCATGGGCTTTAAATGTCTTGATGACACTGCGCATGGTAGACACAGGAACATTCAGGTCTTTGGAGATGGACTTGTAGCCTTGAGATTGCTCATGCTTCCTCACAATTTGGTTTCTCAAGTCCTCAGACAGTTCTTTGGTCTTCTTTCTTTTCTCCATGCTCAATGTGGTACACACAAGGACACAGGACAGAGGTTGAGTCAACTTGAATCCATGTCAACTGGCTGCAAGTGTGATTTAGTTATTGCCAACACCTGTTAGGTGCCACAGGTAAGTTACAGGTGCTGTTAATTACACAAATTTGAGAAGCATCACATGATTTTTCTAACAGTGCCAATACTTTTGTCAACCCCCTTTTTATGTTTGGTGTGGAATTATATCCAATTTGGCTTTAGGACAATTCTTTTTGTGTTTTTTCCATTGAAGACAAATTAAATGAAGATAATAATACCAAAGAATTTGTGATTGCAATCATTTTCAGGAAGAAACTGAGTATTATCTGACAGAATCTCAGGGGTGTCAATACTTTTGGCCAACACTGTAACATAACATCATGCAATCCCTAGGACAGCCAGCCCCAATGCTGCTTGAATGGAACTGGGAACAGAGGTGAGCATAGGTGGTTTATTATGAGAGAAATCTGGGCTACCACCTTGGGCCGTGGAAAGGGGGCATGGCCAGATTGAAATCATCGTAATGTTTCATTTCTGGGCAAGGAGCTTTATTGAAACTCCACTACCAACAATACAGAATGGCAGCATGGCTCCAGCCACCTTTTCTGTGACGTGCCAATGCAACAGCGTCTGCATGTACTTGTCAGCCGCAAGAAACAGGAGCAAGGCCAGAATGTGTTTTGTTATGTGTGGGATGTGTAACTGTATACAAGGGAAAATGTGAGCGCTCATCCTCTATATAGGGAGGCTATGTGGGGCTCAAACAATATAGAGACTGTAGAGACTAATACTGCATATAGGAAGGCTATATGAGGGCTCACTGCATATAGAGGGCCATGTGAGGGCTCATACTGTATAGGAAGCTATGTAGCTGCTCATACTGTATATGTAAGTTGTGTATGTGGACTCATACAGTATATAGGGTGATGTCCGCATACTAAATTCTGCTTAATAGTAAGTGATTATATTAATAACTAGATGGTGGCCGATTCTAACGCATCGGGTATTCTAGAATATATATGTAGTTTATTTGTGAAGATTTAAGAATAATGCAATGTGAAGCTGGGTTTAAATCCATCGCCAATTCGCGGCCAGACTGCGTCTGTCGCTGATTGGTCGTGGGCGGCTGGCGCGACCAATTAGCAACGCGGGATTTCCATTACAGAGAAACAGACAGAATTAGTAGATACCTAGAGCAGTGACAGTGTTCAGTAGTGTCGGAAAGGCGATGTCTGTGTTCAGTGGTGTCTGTGTTCAGTGATGTCGGTGTACAGCAGTGTTGGAGTTCAGCAGTGTGAGTGCGGCGGTGCCTGGGTTCAGTGGTGTCTGTGTGCGGCGGTGTCTATGTGGTTCACAGGTATGTGCTGGAGAGGCAGAGATCACATAGATCACACCAGGGATCCTTGGAGCAGAGATCACAGCAGGGGTGCGGGGTCCTAGGAGCTGATCTGCTCGATCATGCTCCTCTGGAGATGCTGCACCTTACACCCACTTGCCCTGGAGGGAGATTCCGGGATCTGTCAGTACTTGGAGCTTATTCCAGCTGATCCCAGGTCCCCAGGAGTTTGTGTGCTCTCCATCCCAGTGCTGTGGCCCCGGCAGTGGAGCAGGCAGGTGCCACATCCTCTGCTCTGCTCCTCATCTCCTTCCCCAAACACACAACTCTTCCCATTTGATAGCAAAACAAAAAGGGGGAGGGGGTGGGAGCGCATGTGAAGAAAGTTTTTGAAGTGGATTTAGGCCCAGGGCTGTGTGGCCACTCACCAGAGGTGGTTGTGCAACCCTGCACAACTGCGGTCTTACGCCTGTGAATCCACCTCCGCCTGGAGGTATAGTGGAGGCACCGAAAGTTGCTCCGGGAGCTCCAACTCCTGCCGCGATCAATGACCGGATTGATGTCACCACAGGTCCTACAACGGTGACCGTGTTGTATTGCTAGGTCATGGAACTCAGGATCTAGGATTAATGGTATCTCTTGTCCAGAGCTGCTCTTGCCAGGTGTGCACAAGTGCAAGAAGCGGAGAGTAAAAAAATCCCTGGTCTATGGAGCGCTAGGGCTAGAGATAAATGGCACTAGGGTTATTTTAGAAAAAGATTCTTTATTAACCTCTTACAGGCCACTACGCGTTTCTGCAGCAGAGCGCTGCCTTCATCAGGTGATGCAAGAGCTCTTGCATCACCTGATGAAGGCAGCGCTCTGCTGCAGAAACGCGTAGTGGCCTGTAAGAGGTTAATAAAGAAACTTTTTCTAAAATAACCCTAGTGCCATTTATCTCTAGCCCTAGCGCTCCATAGACCAGGGATTTTTTTACTCTCATTTGATAGCAAAAAGAAGAGGGTGTAGTGAGTGCCAGCGGGGACTGCCAATTGCGTGGGGGCCCTGGCTGGGGGGCGTGGCCACTCCGCGACCAATGCGCAATGTGGGATTTCGGTTACAGAGCGACAGACACGATAGGGCAATTACATAATAGATTGTAATTAATATTGAGCATAATTCATTTAAGACTATTGGTTTGTCCATCCACAACAATCATGGGCACATGTGACTCCTCAGGAAAATTGAGGAGGTTGATGATCATGCCACTTGGGCCTAAGACCATTGTATGTTTTATGTAGGCAACATGATTGTGGCATTCTGATATATAGCTATATAGCTTCACTTGATACAGTACATGGTCAGTTACCTTTGAATTTACTGAATTTATCAATCTCCCTGATGTATTTCTTTTAAAAAATAACTGTACAATAGTACATAGAACTGATGTGGTTTTGAAGATAAATGGCGGTGTCACCAAATGTTGATTTGATTTTGGTTTCTTTTGTTCATTCACTTTGCATTTTGGTAACTGATAAAAATACAATAAAACTAAACACATTTGCAGACTTTTGTACTTTGTAACATTTTCCCCACACCTGCCTAAAATGTTTCCACCGTACAAAAATGCATTTTTTTTATGTAGCTGTCAATGAATCCAAAATCCAAGGGTAACTGGTGTTGTACCCTACCCTATTGACAAGTATGAAATATTCTTATTGTGAAAATACATACATACTTTTTACTTAATACATTCCCCGACTTGCTCTATAGGAGCATCAGGGATAGGAAAAACAGTCACTTATAGTGACATATGACTAAATATATAGGAGACAGAAAAAGTGGAATAGGGCTATATCGAAGGGAGAAATAAGAATCAATGAGTGAGGACTTGGTCACCTGGATGGGCTATGTGAGGCACAACCAGTATTGTAGCATAATATGAATGCAGAATCCCCAGAGATACAAATGATGCTTTAGTAGAGAAAGAAGGCTTAAAACGCAACTTCCAATAGGATTCTGGATAATGATTTTATTCTATGTATTTTGGACAAAAACCTCCTTCAGGAAACAATCACCTTTCTTTCTCCACTGAAGTGACCTGTCACTGACAGAGCAGGTCTTTGTGTTCTTTGCCTGGCAGGTTTCGCTAGGCGCAATAGAAGAATCAACTTTATAAGCCTTGTTAATCACTAGATACAATAGAGCGCACTAAGCATCAGAGAGGAAAAAAAGAGATGCAGATGATGTAATAAACCACGTCTGTCTTCTCAGCGCCAATAGCTCTCAGAGACATACACCTGAACCTTTCTGCTAGATGATGTTGAGTGTTAAACGAAGCAGCAATGGTTACAAGATGTCTCAGTACTGCTACGATGCACCAATATACAGTGGTCGGGGAAACTAATAATGAACTAAATTTGACTTGCCACTTGGATGATTTTATCATCAGTAGTAGTAGTGGATGAGAGCAGCAAGGCCACACTTTTCTACAGGTTTTGTTGAAACGACAGGTGTACTTTAGGGATCGTACAGACATTAGATTTTGCCACATATGAGAAAAGCAAACCAATTTTTAGGACCAGGTTTTTGATCAGAATGTGGTCTGAGTGTCATTTTTGATAAGAGGAAAATAAATAAGTTTCTCTACAGTCTCCATTCTGACAGGTCCTTAAAAAAAAGATATCATCCAAGTGTTTTTTTCACTGACCCATAGAGTTGCATTGCCTTTTTTGAACCGACACTCAAAATCAGGATTGTCTCCACGAACAAATGAATGGCTCCACAGAGTATCACACGTGTGCTCTGTGTGAAAACCACCAATAGCACTACATGAAGAAAGTGGGAGCGTCTCCAATAAAAAATAATTCTCACCTTGTGTGCAAAATATTAAAATATATGAAAGCCCATGGTAGCAAAGATGCAATCTCGAAGCATTTCTGGCTTATGTCCTTAGTCACTAAGGGTGTAAGCCAGAAACGCATCTACAATGCATCTACCTATCATGGACTTTCATATATCTTAATATTTTGCACACATAAAGTGAGCATTATTTTTTATTGGAGAGTTCTCCCACTTTTTGTTCATGTATACTGGCCGAGCGTCATGGCACTATGCGTCGGAGCCCAGAAATGAGCAGCAGGATGGATTAAATGCATGGTGAAGCATATATGTGCTTTTTTTTGTAAAGAATCACCAGTAGCACTAGTGTGTGAAAAACAGACAACTATGAGCCTATAAAGGCGTTGTCCGGTCTAAATTTATGAGTCTGCAGTCACTCCATTATGAATCCTCCATCAAACTCACCATGAGGATTTGCTGGTTTCAAAGTCAGGAATGGCGTTCACGTGGCCACGACAATGTAATTACACTCAATCCCTGTTCAGGCTAGATGGGCTGTATGGATTTAGATCAGACAGACACCCATTTATGAGTAATTGTTATTTATTTAAATAAAACAAGATCTATTAACCCCTGCATGACCGGGGAATTTTTCATTTTAGTTTTTTGCTCCCCTGCTTCCAAGAGCTATAACTTTTTTATTTTTCCGTCAATATAGACATATGACGGCTTGTTTTTTGCAGGACAAGATTTACTTTCATATGCAATAATTTATTTTACCATATAGTGTACAGGGAAATTGCAAAAAAATTCTAAATGCAGTTAAATTGCAAAAAAAAGTGCAATAACACGTTTGTTTTTTTGGTATTTTAGTCACCATGTTCGCTATATGGTAAAACCGACATGACGGGGTGATGCCTCGGGTCGGTACGAGTTCGTAGACACCCAACATGTATACCTTTATTGGTACCTAGGTGGTGAAAATTCAGAAGTTTGCAAGAAAATAAAAACTGACTTTTTGCGCCATGTTCTGTGACCCGTAGCACCCTAATTTTTCAGGATCTGGGGCTGTGCAATGGCTTATTTTTTGCGTCTTGAGCGAACGTTTCTAATGATACCATTTTTGGGGGGATCCACAGTTTTGATCGCCCGTTATTGCATTTTATAGCAATGTTGCGGCGACCAAAAAAAACAGAATTTTGCCGTTTGGACCATTTTTCTGTTACGGAGTTTACGGCTATCATTAACGGATTTAATATGATAGATCGGGCGATTCTGAACGCGGCGATACCAAACGGGTATTTTTTTTAATTTTTTTAATACTTTTATTGTGATTGGGGGAAAAGGGGGGTGATTTGAACTTTTTTTTTTTTTCTTTTACAGGTTTTTAAAAACTTTATTAATCAATTCATTCTTATTTTTACACTGCCTCTTTAAGAGGCACCTTGCTGCACAATCCAATCACTTCTGAGAGATACAGATGAGCTGCAGCTCATCTGTATCTCCTAGAATCGCGGCCGTGCTGTGGTTGGCAGCGCCTGCCAACCACTACACGTAACTGCGCTCTGACAGCATCCGGGGTCTAGCCTGGACCCTGGGCTGTCACGTGAGCGCCAGAGATCCCGCGATACTATCGCGGGATCTCCGGAGCAGGCGGGGAACAGCGCGTTCCCTGTCGCGGCCGCCTTGGATCCCGCTGTCAGCGATTGACGGCGGGATCCAAGGGGTTGACAGCGACAATCTGATCCCCGATCAGATCAGCTGAGATGTCGGAGCTTTGATGTGAGCACCGCGCCGGAGCTCACATCAAACACCCCTTACTGGCCCAGGACGTTGTACAACGTCCTGTGTCGGCAAGGAGTTAAACTACTCTGTAGTATAATGTATTAACAGATTTTGCCTCTTTTATACCCTATACTTCTAGACCTGTCCTCTGCCTTTGACACAGTCGACCACTTCCTCCTACTACAAAAAAGGAGATTTTTGTGTACTCACCGTAAAATCCTTTTCTTTTAGCCTCTAATTGGGGGACACAGACCGTGGGTGTTATGCTGCTGTCCACTAGGAGGCGACACTAGGCAGAATCTGAAAAAGATTAACCGTGGCTCTTCCTCTGCAGCATACACCCCTGGACAGGCACTGTCCTGACCAGTTTTGTGCTAAAGCATTAGGAGGAATGTAACAGTGATAACATCCAAAAACCATGCTTGTAAGAAGGCAACTATGCACGAGTTCAAACAACAACAAGAGAACTCAAAACGGCCCACAATGGCCAACAGGGAGGGAGCTGTGTCCCCCAATTAGAGGCTAAGAGAAAAGGATTTTACGGTGAGTACACAAAAATCTCCTTTTCTCCTTCGCCTCATTGGGGGACACAGACCGTGGGACGTCCCAAAGCAGTCCCTGGGTGGGAAAAGCAAGGGAACGAGTGTTGTATAAAGACAGTATCCTACAAGTGGGCAACTTCCGCCTGCAGGACGCGTCTACCCAGGCTCGCGTCCGCTGAAGACTGGGTATGGACCATGTAATGTTTGGTGAATGTGTGCAAGCTAGTCCAGGTGGCTGCTTTACACACTTGTTGGGCAGAAGCCTGATGCCGAATAGCCCAGGACGCCCCCACCGCACGGGTAGAATGCGCTCTAATACCAGCCGGAAGTGGCGAGTTTTTGAGCCTGTAGACATCCTGAATTGTGGCTCTGATACATCTGGCAAGCGTGGCCTTTGAAGCTGAGAAGCCTTTGCGGTTGCCTTCAGGAAGAAGGAAAAGAGATTCTGACTTCCGAAAGGGGGCTGTTCTAGACACATAAATACGCAAAGCCCTTACAAGGTCCAGCGTAGGCAGAGCCTTCTCAAATCTATGAACCGGAGCAGGACAAAGGGACGGTAAAGATATTTCCTCATTGATGTGAAATGAGGAAACCACCTTCGGAAGAAAGGAAGGAACCGTACGTAGAACTACCTTATCCTGGTGCAAGGCTAGGAATGGAGGCCTGCAGAAGAGCACTGTGAGCTCGGACACTCTCCGAAGGGAGGCGACAGCCACTAGAAACACCACCTTCTGGGATAGAAGGCGGAGAGAGATCTCTTTGAGAGGCTCAAAAGGCGGTTCTTGCAATGCCGTCAGTACCAAGTTTAGATCCCACGCTTCCAGCGGTCGTCTGTAGGGGGGAACCAAACGGGAAACCCCTTGAAGAAAAGTTTTGATTTGTGGTTTTAGTGCAAGTCTCCGCTGAAAAAGAACGGAGAGGGCAGATACCTGGCTCTTAAGAGAGCCCAGGGACAGTCTGGCCTCCAGACCTGATTGCAGAAAGCCAAGAATTCTAGGCAGCGAGTAGGGGAACAGAGTCTGATCACGAGATGTACACCAGGCAAAAAAGGCTTTCCATGTGCGTTAGTAAATTCTTGCAGAGGCAGGTTTCCTCGCACTGATCATAGTGCGAATGACATCCTGTGAGAACCCTGCTTGAGTTAGAATCCAGGTTTCAAGGGCCACGCCGTCAAATTCAGAGCCTGTGAATTCTGGTGGTAGAACGGACCCTGAGATAGAAGGTCTGGCCGATCTGGGAGGTGCCAGGTGGCGTCTGCCGTGAGTTGGACGATGTCGGCATACCACGCGCGTCTGGGCCAGTCTGGGGCGATAAGGATGACTGGAATCCCTTCCTGTTTGATTTTCCGCACTACTCTGGGTATTAGAGGCAGAGGTGGGAAGATGTACAGGAGTTGAAATTGAGTCCAGTCCTGAACTAGGGCGTCCGCTCCGAGTGACCGGAGGTCGTGTGATCTGGCCATGAAGTTGGGAACCTTGGCATTGAGATGTGATGCCATCAGATCCACGTCCGGAGTCCCCCAGCGATAACAAATTTGCCGAAAGACCTCGGGATGCAGGGACCACTCTCCTGAGTCTATGCCTTGGCGACTGAGAAAGTCTGCTTCCCAGTTGTCCACTCCTGGGATGTGTACGGCGGACAGGGTCGATCCCGTGGATTCCTCCCAGTGAAGGATGTGCGTTACCTCTCGCATTGCTTGGACACTGCAGGTTCCGCCCTGGTGATTGACATATGCCACGGCCGTGGCATTGTCGGACTGTATCCTGACGTGAGAGGTCACTAGGAAACGTTGGAAAGCCCGCAGTGCCAGGAAGATGGCTCGAATCTCCAGGACGTTGATGGGCATGGTGGCTTCCGCTGGAGACCATTTCCCCTGCGCTCTGTGGTGTCGGTACACCGCGCCCCATCCTGTTAGGCTGGCATCAGTTGTCAGAATCTTCCAGTGACCTGGGATAAACGATCTCCTCTTGGAGAGAGAGACTGGACGGAGCCACCAGTGTAGGGATTGCTTGACCGTCGAGGATATGCGGAACATCCTGTCCAGGGAAAAAGGACTCTTGTCCCAGGACTTGAGTATGGCCAGTTGGAGAGGCCGGAGGTGAAGCTGGGCGAAGGGGACTGCTTCTATCGCAGCAACCATCCTGCCCAGAACTCGCATGGCAAATCGAAGGGATCGAGGTGCTGGCTGAAGAAGGGCGTGAACTCCCATCTGGATAGCATGTGCCTTCTCCTTGGGAAGGAGCACCAGACCCCTGGAAGTGTGGAATTCCATGCCCAGAAAAATCAGGGACTGACTTGGGATTGGTGAGGACTTTTTTAAGTTGACCAACCAGCCCAGGCGACTTAGTGTGTCTACCGTGATGGTGACACTGAGTTCGCAATCCTTGAAGGTGGGAGCCTTGATAAGTAGATCGTCCAAGTATGGGATGACGACTACGCCTCTGGAGTGTAGTATAGTCATGGCAGCCGCCATGACTTTGGTAAACACTCTGGGAGCCGTGGCGAGTCCAAATGGGAGAGCCACAAACTGATAATGGGTCTGACCGATTGCGAATCAGAGGAACCTTTGGTGAGCAGGGGCGATCGGAATATGCAGGTAAGCATCCTGAATACCCATGGAGGCGAGAAATTCTCCTTCTTCCATGGATGATATGATGGATCGGAGAGACTCCATGCGAAATTGTCGTACCCTCACGTACTTGTTTAGCTGTTTGAGATCTAGAATAGGTCTTACACTGCCCCCTTTTTTGGGAACCACGAATAAGTTGGAATAGAACCCCTAAAAGCGTTCGGCCCGTGGGACCGGAACAATTACTCCGGCTTGGATAAGTGACCTGACCGCCTTGGAGAAGGCGCGAGCCTTGGACGGTAGCCTTGGAGGTACGGAAAGAAAAAATCGATTTGGTGGGATGGAAATGAACTCTATCTTGTAACCTGACGACACCAGTTCCCTGATCCACCTGTCCTTTATAATAGGCAGCCAAACTTGATGAAAGTGGAAAAGTCGGCCGCCCACTGGCGGGGCGTCGTCCGGGAATAAGGAGTCATGAAGATGAGAATTTTTGGGATCTGGGTCCTTTGGACTTGCTTTGGCCAGATCTAGACTGCCAGGTTTTGTTCGCCCTTTGCGAAGTCCTCGAACCTTCCCTGCGTGGCGAACGACTACGGGTCTGCGCTGGGCGGGAAACGGACCAGCCAGACGAATTCCGAAAGGAACGGAATCGTGTCTGGTTACGGCGGTTATAGGTGCGTTTCGGTTTTTGTTGAGGTAGGGAAGTACTCTTCCCTCCTGTGGCGTTGGATATTAGTTTATCAAGCTCTTCACCAAAGAGACGTCCGCTGAGATATGGAAGGTGGGTAAGCGACTTCTTTGAGACTGCATCCGCCTTCCATTCCCGCAGCCAGAGAGCACGCCTGATGATGATGGCGTTCGACGCAGCCACTGCCGCACAATTAGCGGAATCGATAGCTGCGTGTAAAATATAGTCAGCCACGACTGACGCTTGAACCGCCTGGTCAGCGAGCTCGGAGTTAACTGAACGGAGACCGACATGTAAGTTGGTTGTCCAGGACATGATAGCCTTTGCTGCCCACACAGTAGCGAATGCCGGTGCTAGAGAGGACCCTGTGGCCTCGAAAATCGATCGAGCCATGTGTTCCACCTGACGGTCCGTCGCGTCCTTTATGGAGGATCTATCTGGCAGGGAAAGAAGCGTCTGTGTTGCGAGTCTGGATACCGGAGGGTCTACTACGGGCGTATCTGCCCAGGTCTGTGTTACCTCTTGCAAGAAGGGGTAACGCCTATCCAGTGCCTTACGGTTGCCGAATCTCTTCTCCGGGTGTGAGCGATGATTTTTGAGAATCGCTCTGAACTCCGGGTGATCGGAGAAATATTTAGGGGCTTCTTAGTCCTCTGGAAAGCTATCTCGTGCTCTGGGGCATCTGGAGGGGGTTCAGACACCTTCAACACCTGGTTTATGGAAGTGATTACGTCCACAACCAATGCATCGGTGTCTGGCTGGTTTAGGTCCAGAGACCTATCTGGATCCAGATCTGAGCTGGAGTCACAGAGTCCTTCGGACTCCTGCGTATCGCTGCGGTCTTCTCTAGCAGGGGGTGACCTGGACCTTCTGTGACCCTCCCTGTCAGGGGACGGTTCTGGCGACCTGGAGGCACGGCGACTCTCCCCTGGAGGTGACCGTGAGGTATGAGAAGGCACTGGTGAACGTGATCTATGAGGTCGTTTCCGTCCTGCCCTAGAGGTGGACGTTAGGTCAGCACGACCGCGTTCCGAGCGTCCGCTTTGTTGACCAGCGGTCTGGGAAGAAGTGTGACTCTGCAGAGCTAAAAGCAATGTAGAGGACAGCCTGTCCATGGATTGTGCCATGGATTGGGACAAAATTGTGGCCCATTCCGGCATGGCAGGGGACGCATCCGTAACGGCTGTGGTCACCGGCCCAGTAGTCCGGGCGCAGTCCTGGCAGTGCGGGGACGTATGGCTACTGGGTAGAGGCTTCTGACATGCTGTGCATAAGGAATAGTAGGCTGTATGAGCCCTGGTCCTCTTATTCTTTGAGCCCGGCATAGTGGTATATACAGAAGCCTGTGCAGGGGTGCCCTGGAGAGAGTAGTTCCAGCAGAGGAGATAGAAGACCTCTGCTGGCAACTTACCACCACCTATGTGCCACCAATGACCAGTGTTCAGCGTCCAGCGTTCCTGTCTGTGCCCCCCCGGAGACTGCAGCTGCCACGCTGCTGCTGGTGCCGCTCTGCCTCCACCACGAGGCATGTAATGGATGCTGGGATGTGGAGAGAGGAGGAAGGAGGGGGGCGGAGTACTGTGAAAACGCGCGAATCTGCAGTGAGAGCGCGCTGTGGAGATGCTGTCCGCCCCCTGCTATGACGCTGGTCGCGTCATCCTCGTCATCCGGGGGGCGGGCCGGGGGGCGTGTTAAAGGCGGCGGCCTCGGCGTAGGCCCAAGCCGCGGTCTAAATTTGCTTTCTGCGGCCAGAAAAGGCTCCAGGGCGGCGCGGAGGTCCGGGGGAGGGTCCGGAACTGGTCTGGACCCCACCGGACCCCCGGGGCAGGCAGCGGTGGTCTAGTATGGGCCCCTGCAGAGGACCCAGAGTGCTGGGTCCTCTGATTCACCAGTAAATGTAGCCCTTAGTGCTGGCTGCCCCCAGTGCTGGTCCCCCGACCCCCTCAGGAGTACACAGCAAGCTGTGTACCCTGGAATTGCTGCGGCAGGCACGCTGCTGCAGAAGGTTATAGGAGTTGTCAGCAGGGCTGATGACTCCAGGGTGCTTGTAGCAGATCTGAGCTGCTGCACCAGAGGCTCCTACTGAGGTGTCTCAACCTAAATGAACCCCAAAGGGGCATTTAGGGAGGGATGCTGCTCCACCGTCAGGTGCCTTGTCCTTCGCCTCGATCTCAACCCATGAACCCCAACATTGGGGAAATGGGGAGAGAGGATCGTCGTCTCAACCTCAACCCGGCGTCCCCAACAGTGGGGGGCCGAGGAGGGAGCGGCATGTTAAGGGAAGCAGTTGACCTCAACCAGGCGCCCCCAACAGTGGGGGGCCGAGGAGGGACCATGCCGGGAGTCTCAACAGAGACCCACTTTTCTTCTTCTTGAAGAAAAAAATTCAAAAAGGAAAAAAAATTTTTAGGAGCACTAAAAAATCTGTGTGTGCCTCCTAGACACTAAGCAAAAACTGGTCAGGACAGTGCCTGTCCAGGGGTGTATGCTGCAGAGGAGGAGCCACTGTTAATCTTTTTCAGATTCTGCCTAGTGTCGCCTCCTAGTGGACAGCAGCATAACACCCACAGTCTGTGTCCCCCAATGAGGCGAAGGAGAAATCTCTTCTTTTCGTGTTTTGCCCTATCCTGAATCTCCTCATACCTTTCTGACCGTATATTTAGCATCTCCCACTCTACCTCCATATCCCACCCTCTCTGTTGAGTTTCACAAGACTCTGTCCTGGAACCCCTACTTTTCTCAATCTAAACCCTTGATCTGGGACAATTCAAAGTTCCATGGCTTCCAGTACCACCTGTACACTGACAACACTCAGATCTACAGTTGTGGCCAAAAGTATTGACACCCCTGCAATTCTGTGAGATAATACTCAGTTTCTTCCTGAAAATGTTTGCAATCACAAATTCTTTGGTATTATTATCTTCATTTAACTTGTCTTCAATGGAAAAAACAAAAAGAATTGTCCTAAAGCCAAATTGGATATAATTCCACACCAAACATAAAAAGGGGGTGGACAAAAGTATTGGCACTGTTAGAAAAATCATGTGATGCTTCTCTAATTTGTGTAATTAACAGCACCTGTAACTTACCTGTGGCACCTAACAGGGGTTGGTAATAACTAAATCACACTTGCAGCCAGTTGACATGGATTAAAGTTGACTCAACCTCTGTCCTGTGTCCTTGTGTGTACCACAGTGAGCATGGAGAAAAGAAAGAAGACCAAAGAACTGTCTGAGGACTTGAGAAACCAAATTGTGAGGAAGCATGAGCAATCTCAAGGCTACAAGTCCATCTCCAAAGACCTGAATGTTCCTGTGTCTACCGTGCACAGTGTCATCAAGGAGTTTAAAGCCCATGGCACTGTGGCTAACCTCCCTAGATGTGGACGGAAAAGAAAAATTGACGAGAGATTTCAACGCAAGATTGTGCGGATGGTGGATAAAGAACCTCGACTAACATCCAAACAAGTTCAAGCTGCCCTGCAGTCCGAGGGTACAACAGTGTCAACCCGTACTATCCGTCAGCGTCTGAATGAAAAGGGACTGTATGGTAGGAGACCCAGGAAGACCCCACTTCTTACCCCGAGACATAAAAAAGCCAGGCTGAAGTTTGCCAAAACTTACCTGAGAAAGCCTAAAACGTTTTGGAAGAATGTTCTCTAGTCAGATGAGACAAAAGTAGAGCTTTTTGGGCAAAGGCATCAACATAGAGTTTACAGGAGAAAAAAAAAGAGACATTTCAAAGAAAAGAACACGGTCCCTACAGTCAACCATGGTGGAGGTTCCCTGATGTTTTGGGGTTGCTTTGCTGCCTCTGGCACTGGACTGCTTGACCGTGTGCATGGCATTATGAAGTCTGAAGCCTACCAACAAATTTTGCATCATAATGTAGGGCCCAGTGTGAGAAAGCTGGGTCTCCCTCAGAGTCATGGGTCTTCCAGCAGGACAATGACCCAAAACACACTTCAAAAAGCACTAGAAAATGGTTTGAGAGAAAGCACTGGAGACTTCTAAGGTGGCCAGCAATGAGTCCAGACCTGAATCCCATAGAACACCTGGGGAGAGATCTAAAAAAGGCAGTTTGGAGAAGGCACCCTTCAAATATCAGGGACCTGGAGCAGTTTGCCAAAGAAGAATGTAGAAACAGAAAGAACAGCGCCTCTCAAGCTGGTGTATTTTCCATTGCTTTCAATGCTTTATTCAGTCCATCCCCACACACAACGTTTCGGTACGCAGACCTTTATCAAGTGTACACTTGATAAAGGTCTGCGTACCGAAACGTTGTGTGTGGGGATGGACGGAATAAAGCATTGAAAGCAATGGAAAACACACAAGCTTGAGAGGCGCTGTTCTTTCTGTTTCTATGTGTTGGTGTCCAGGTGGGCCTTCCTGGCCGAGTACGTGCGTCTCGCTGTATGGGGTTCGGTGAGCTCCTGTTTCATGAGGTGCTGTGGATACTTCTTTTTTGAGCTGCCAAAGAAGAATGGTCTAAAATTCCAGCAGAGCATTGTAAGAAACTCATTGATGGTTACCGGAAGCGGTTGATCGCAGTTATTTTGGCTAAAGGTTGTGCAACCAAGTATTAGACTGAGTGTGCCAATACTTTTTGTCTGGCCCATTTTTGGAGTTTTGTGTGAAATGATCAATGTTTTTTGCTTCATTCTCTTTTGTGTTTTTTCATTGAAGACAAATTAAATGAAGATAATAATACCAAAGAATTTGTGATAATACTCAGTTTCTCTCCTGAAAATGATTGCAATCTGACAGAATTGCAGTGGTGTCAATACTTTTGGCCACAACTGTACCTCTCTGGCCCAAACCTCCCCCCTCCCTGCTGTTCAGAATCCCAGTGTCTATCAGCCCTATCCTCCTTTTTCCTATCGCCATGACAGCACCCACCAAGAGAGGGGATCCGCCCACAAGGACAGGAAACCTACAGATAAAAAGGGGTGGTCCCCCTCGCCTCCTCAGTTGGTTTCCTGTCCTTGTGAGGGAACCTACAGATGAAGTTGTTCTTACCCAGGGCCTGAAGCTTTCATGCGGGGCCGAATGGGGTCCGGGCCCTGGTAGCAGCATCGGGGGAGCCCTGTTACATCAGTCTCCCTTGTTGGATGTTCCATGGCATGACCCAGTGTCCGGGTGGTGCCGCTCTGGGTCATGCGGGCGCTGCCTGGGGTGTCCCTGGTGCTTACCCCACAACGCAGGGTGGGCTCGCTGCGCTGCGGATTCAAGCCCCCAGCCGCCCCAGAAGATGGCGTGTTCATTGAAGCACCATGTTCTGGCGCTGAACCCAACTCTTCCAGGGCCCTGGTGCGGTGGCTCACTGGGTAATAAAGTGGTTAGGGCCAGCTTTGTATCATCAGCTGGCCCTAAGCCCGAAATTCATGGGGTCACACCAATATTAGACATGCCCCCCATGCATTTCTATTAAATTGTTGAAAGAAAAACACAACACCAAGAAAAATTATTTTTATTTGAAAAAGAAAAAAAAACGGGAGAATCCGGTTTGAACTCGGAATAGTAGCAAGTAGCGGAGTTCCGGCGATAACTGACGTCACCACAGGTCCTATCAGCAAGAGGACCTTGCCGGAAATGTTAAAATAGACATTTTTATATTTTGGACACTTTTACTTAAAGAAAGTGTCCAAAACATAAAAATGTCTATTTTTAACCTTTCCAGCAAGGTCCTCTTGCTGATAACTGACGTCACCACAGGTCCTATCAGCAAGAGGACCTTGCCGGAGCCATCGGTGGACCGCCGGACAGGTGAGCATACATTTTTTTTTATTAACACTTTATTTTACTTAATTTCACATCCGCAATGTATGTATATACATTGCGGAAGTGAAACAGCCCCACATAGCTGTTTATTTAGTGTTCCGGGTGTTCGACAAGCATTCGTCTAACACCCCGCAGATTCGACGAATGGAATATGAACACTAGGGTGGTGGCTCATCTCTAATCATAATGCAGCCTCATAACCCTCCTTATAGCATAATACAGCCTCATATCCTCTCCATATAGTATAATGCAGCCCCCCAAAATGCACCAATGATGAGAGGGTCCCAGGGATTTCTTGAGGCTCAAATGACTTTGGGGTGCCTCTCCTGGGGAACTAAACAGGAATGATGGTCCAGTGGATAAGCAAAGCACTTCCAGAATGAGTGTCTGTGGTTGTTTGGCAGGTTTATGGACTGATAAGTCCATTGATGATTTTATAAGTTCTTAAATATAAAAAATAAATATGATTATCTCCAGATTTTAAATTTGAGAATTTATGAATTGTAAATGTTTTTAAAAGTGGTTGTGGGTAATTTTATAGATTGATGCAACCGAACGGTTTATTTTATGTAAGAGGGCATTGTTACCAGATCTTAAGTTACCAGTGTGTGTGGTTTTTTTTTTAATGAGTGATGTCATATGTTGATGTATAAAGGTAACACTCATGTATACCCTGCAATTCAAATAGTAGCCTGCTTCTTACGATACACGTCAGCAAGGTGGAATAAAGAATCTTCTTATATTTCTGGTGTCATCATGGTCAGCGCAGAAGGCCAATCCAGTCTTTCCAACATTGGTACCGTTTGGTTAACCAAGGATGAAATACATGTAGTACACATTTGTTTTTAATTGAAGTCCAGCAAATTAATGTTGCAATGAAGACATCTTCTGGACTTGACTGCTACTTTCCTGCCTGCCTTCTTTGTAGATGGAACTGCAACCAGAGAAACTCTGCCCTAGAATACACATATGACCCACCCCAGGGCCATGCAGTACCAGTTTCCAGGCGGTGATTTGCTGGGGGATGTCACGGGCAGCCTGTCCCTGGTCCTGTGGCCCTGACGGTCACTGAAAAAGGGGTTAAAGATAAGAATAAAGTTTGTGACACCACCCACGGTATCCAGTAATGATACAAGCACTGCTGTAGATCTCTGGGGATGATGTTGATGCAGCTAGTTGTTAACGCTCCCCGTAGGTGGAGAGAGATTCCCATGGCAGTAATGGAAAACTCACACAGGGAGGCTGCTCGCCCGGTGGAGCTGCAGGCTGACAGTCTCTGTGAGCAGTATTATGGCTCCTCCGGCACAGGCAATAAACACACCACACGGTCTTAGTCTCTGAACGGGGTTTTACTTGTGACTCAGGCAGCAAAACAGTCTTTACACACACACAGTTCACGTGAACTGCTGGCCTGGGTAGTCACCAGATGATTAGGATGTTTCACAGGGGACCCTCCGTGATGTGCCTGCTTTGCATTTCATTTGTCCTTACGTTCCCACACACAGAGCCCACCGCCGGTCCCCACGGATCCTTAAGGAGGCCAACGCCCTCGGAGCCTCCGGTGTGGAGTCTATTGCCTCTGGGTCCCCTCCTGGAATCTATCACTCTCCGGGCCTCCTTGACCCTACACGGGGCCTTAGGGGAATTATGCCGAGATTGCCGTGACCTCTCAAGAGGTGCGTGCTGTCCGCTGTCTGCAGGTCGGGGATTAACACCCGCACCGCCTCAGAGCCAGTCCTCTGGTATGGACTGGATTCCTCTGTCCGGTAGTCGTACCAGCACGGATTCGGGTGTACCTAAACACCCTAGGATCCTCTTCAATTCCTGGGCCACCTCTCCTGAGGTGCCCTCCACTGTGCTTCTCTCAGAGTTCCCCTCCAACGACTTTTCTGACTAACTTTCCCGCTCTCCACTACACCACCTAAGCTCCTGCCCCTGGGACCAGTTCCCTAGTAACAGTTAACCCTATTGGTCCACTAACCTAAGGTGTGTGGGTGCATGTAGTGAGGGTCCCTGATTGACATACCAGTCCCCTTGTCACGTGGATACTACAGACTCTGGTCTGGGTGCAGTACCCCTCCGTGGTGTCCCGAGCAGCGAGACGCCACACATATAGGCAGCATTTGGATCAAGAACTAAATGACTAATACACTGATTTTAGGGTATTGGTACCATAACTTACATTCACCAGAGGTGAACTGGGGGGGCAAAAAGGGGAGGAATCTGAGCAGGCATCCTCCATCATAAGGCAATGTGAACCAACTGAGACATTCATCAAGCACAAACCAATGCACAGAGCCCACTCCCACAGCCCAGATTTATATTACCTGCTCCCTGGACATCCTCCTGGTCTGGCCTGGAGTCACAGAGCAGTGTGCAGACCCGGAAGTGGCTGGCACTGTGAAGCCAAGTCACGAGAGCCTCGCATGTAGGGAAAATGTAGGGAGAGCAGGAGCTCCTGCTCTATCGGCGTGGCTGAGGGATCCCCACTTACAAGGGGTCGGCCTGGAATCTCTTGCCAGGGGAAGGCAAAGGTTGAGAGCCCCCACCCCCTTCCCCCGATACTCCTGGGCTTCATAAGTACAATGCTGCACTCCTCTTGCACCACAGTCCTGTGTAGGGGCACGAAAAACAATGAGGAGGTTGGGAATGGGAGGGGCTTTTAACCTCTTGTACTTCCTGTCCCTAGAGAGAATATGGGGCGAACTCCTATGGTGCAGTCATGTGGGAGGACATGGAAATTTATATGCGAGATCACAGACAGGTTCCCTTTTAAAAATCGGACAATTCCTTTAAATTGGTATTATCTCGAAGTGCTTGGAAAACCAACAACTTTGCCCTCATTAAAAAGTCTGCGACATTATCAAGAATGTAGAAATTGTTAATTTTGTAGTTTACTGCTCGTAGAGCAAACGTAAAGCCAGGAAATAGAGGAGTGGTGTGCTCCTGTAGACACAGCTTCAGCAACTAGGTTGCCCTCAAACTAGGTACAACAGCATTTTTGTTATGGTTACTTTTCACTCGTATATACCAATAATCAGAAGTATTCCTTTTTGTATGCTATTTTATGTACACTGTACTTTTACAATATGTTGACCAATTTATTTTTTGTATATAGAGAGAGTTCCCTCAAAGAGGACCTGTCACTTCCCCCCCCCCCCCCAGTGCTATGCTAACTGAATGCAGCATGTCTGCTGCATTCAGGGAAGGGGTCCCCCATGTCTCTAGCCCCCCTGTAAACTGTTTATAAAGTCTTAGTAATATCTGTACACTAAAAAAGTCCCTCTGGACTCCTTGAGTCATTGCTGTTGCTGGTGTCCTCCCCGCCTCCAACCCTCTCTGTGCCACCTCTTGTTCAGCCTCCTTTATGTGTCTGCCCTCCTCCTTGCCTCCAGCCTTCTTTGTACCACCTCCAGCCCTCTCTTGTTCGGCCTCCTATATGGGTCATTGCTGAGGGCTGCAGGTGGCACACAGAAGGCTGGAGGAGGGGAGACACATACAGGAGGCTGAAAAAGAGGGCTGGAGGCAGGGAGGACACCAGTAACAGCTATGACTCCATTACTGAGCCCTCCGGAGTCCTTATCTGCACACTTAAAAAGACTTTATAAAACAGTTTACAGGGGGACTAGAAACATGTGGGAGCCCTTCCCTGAATTGCAGCAGACACGCTGCATTCAGTTAGCATAGCACCAGGGGGTGACAAGTCCTCTTTAATGAAAGCTCAGTTGGGACCTATATATTTTGTGCAACCTGCAAATAAAACTTTTTCGTTTGACAACCTCATCACGTCTGCTTTTTAACGTGTGTGCCAGATTTATTTTTTTTTTCACAACTTGATCAAAGACTTTAAAAAGAACGAAAACATGCATCAGTATTATGTAGTAAAGGAAATGCAAAAATTTTGGAAAAAAAAATACTATTTATTACTGAAACATTTGATCTTTGATTGTCTTCACATAAGGACATATTCATAGAGGCTTTATACAGAGAATATCAAACGATCAATACACAGATGTCAAAAGTTGTAACAATATAATGCCTACCTTCCAATGACTGATACTATCGATTACCTTTACTACAGAGGACACTGTCCTGTGTGCTTGTTGGACAAGTTCAGCCGTGCAATGCAGCTTGGGAGCAGCGGCAGAAATTAACCTATTCTGCTTCAAATGTTGAAGTTTGCGGCACAATCCTCGGTGCCAAGGTTGCTATATAGTGCTTAATGAACTCAATGGTTTTAGTGCAAAGTTTGCCCTTAAATATAAAAAGTACCCACTATTTTTGCAATTTAAAGCTCTCAAAGCCCTAATCATACAGTAGTATGGATTGTGAGATTCAATCACTGCCCTCATTTTATACATTAAGGCAAATGAGATCTTTGTATCATATTTTTTACGTAAAAGTATTGTGCTTTTCTGTTTCTTTGATATCTAGAATAAATGTGCTCACATTGACCCCATATCCCATATAACTCTTTACCTGCATTAAACTATAAAAAGATCCTTCGGTTACATTCACAAGAAAATACTTTGCGCTTATAAAATGTGGACGTACCCAGTCAAGGTTTGTAGCTCTTGGGGATCCTATAATCTAAGCTTTTTTGATGTCTCATAATTCTATCAGGTTGATAAATATGATTCAGGTAATTCAGATAACTCCCTATAAAAAATATCAGTTAGGCTTATACGATTAGTAAAATCGATCTATAAAAAGCATTTTTTTTCCACTAAATATTGCACATTAATGTTCCTTTGATAACCACAATATCAATGGTCTAAGCTCTCAAAATGTACAAAAATCTACAAAAATATGTAACATTCAAATAAAATAAAAAAAAAAAAAAAAAAAAAAGAAGACCACATTGCAAGTCAACATAAAAACAAATAAAAAGTCAAAATGCAACACAAATAAAAGAAATGTTACGACATTATATATTGTTCTAATATTACAAGCCATTTCAAAATAGAATTTCCTGTAGTACAAATCTAGATTTTCATGTCAGGACACAAAATATATAAGTATAAATAGGCACAGAAGCAAAGCCATACAAAGGTAAGAGGTCACATTCTACAAATAAGAGGTCGCCACTTGTACTCAAGACACATTTCATTGAAATTATAAAACCAGGAAAATAAAGAGAGAATAAAACCACTGGAGTGTATCTGAAGAAAGGCTTTACCCGGGTAGAAACTGAGCAGTCGGCGGATGAAAGGCCTCTGTTCCAGACAGGGTTGATCAAGCTAGTGTGATGCCGACTCTACCACAAAATAAGTTTTAAATAATGTTAACAAAAATACAAACAAAATGAGATTATATGCCTTTGAGATTTTTTTTTTTTTTTGGAACTATATAACTATAGCTACAGTAGTTTACAAGACGTCTTAAAGATTCAAGGTTACTACTAGGAACTAGTACTAAGTGGGAAATGCATGAAAAGGCGCCAGAAGCAATCATACCACCAAAGACAGACATTTCAGAGTCTGTATTAGGCCAAGGTCCCACCTGCGAGAGAGACTCCATCTCATCACCCAGCCACCTGCTCTCCGGACAGGAGCGTGCAGATACATGTAGAGCTATGCGGCTGCTCGCTCCTTGTCAGTCGGCAGATACTCCGGGTGATGCAATGCACGAGTCTCTTGCAAGTGGGACCTTGGCCTTAGGCACATTCACACTCAGGATATTCCATACATATAAATGGGGTCGTTTCTACCATGAGGATTGGGGCAGTCATAAAAATATCTTGAAACAAATCTGCCACAAGTAAATATATGTTTTGGTTCATTTAGAAATTGATGGGTTGCACCTCATAGCCAAGGCTAAATCTGTGGGTATCACTGCACAGACTTAAAGGCGTTCACTGTATTTACCATTTGGAAGGCCATGTTCATACACTGAGTATTTGGAGAGTTTAACTCTATATTTGTAGCCAAAACCAAAAGTGAGTAAAACATACAGAAGTGGTGACGTGTTTCCATGATACTTTTCCTCTGATTAGAAGTCAAAGCCAGGACTGGAACAAATACAGAGGCAACAATCTCCATACTCGACGTGTGCATGTGGCCTAATGCAGATTATCTGCACTAAATTGTGGATGCCGCTTTGAGAACCCCATGCATGCCTATTGTAGTGTAATGAAAATCAAAACTGGACGATTAATCTCGTGTGTGAATGAGGTTGAACATCCAAAACCATTACTACCAGTAAAACAAACCTAGGATCCTATAGTGATCAAAGCTTTGCCAAGACCTGCAAGGGGTTTAGATAGTGGGTCTATACTGCATCCATATGAAGACAGCCTTAAAGGGAATCTGTCACCAGGTTTTTGACATCCCATCTGAGAGGAGTATAGGGCCCGTTACACGCTTCAATGTCCCAGCGATCCCACCTGGCTGGGACCACTGGGACTACGTGAACGGATCGCTGATGAGCTGTCAAACAGGCAAGACTCACCAGCGATCAGAACCAGCGAGAACACTCGTAACCAGGGTAAACATCAGGTAACTAAGCTGAGCGAGGCGTTTGGTTACCTGCTCCCAGCACTTGCTGTGCGGAGGTGGGAGCTCATTCATTGTTGGTCTCCCGCTGTCACATGCGCCGATGCTGGCCGCCCAGTGGGAGACCAACAACAGATATATGGTCCTGGCCATAAAACTACAATTACTGACTTATTGTTGTGTGTGACACGTATCAATGATGTTATTTTGAAATTGCTGCAACGTCACCAAACCGGTGACGTTGCAACGATATCGTTCATGATATCGTTGTGTGTAACGGGGCCTTATATGTAGAGAAAGAGACCCCAATTCCAGCGATGCGTCAAGCTGCTTGCCATCATTTTAATAAAATTACTGTTTTCTCCACTGCAGATTTAGCAGCTCATGAATGTGCTGGATTACTTGATTAGTCCTCTAATGATAATATCCAGCTGATTAAACAGTAATTTTATCAAAACTACATTAAGCAGCACAGTAAGTGACATTACTGGAATAAGGGTCTCCGTTTCTACATTATGCTGCTCTCAGATATGATGGCAAAAACCTGGTGACAGACACCCTTTAAAACGTTTGTTCCACAGTTCGGACTTTCCTATGGATTGTAAGGGTACGTTCACACGTGGCGTAATAGCCGCGTATTCCTGCTTTTACGCAGCACTTGAGCGCTCGCATAAAAGCAGTGCAAAACAAAGGTGGTTACGTCTTCCAGAAAAAGCTATGGCAATACGCCGCATATTTTTGCGCAGGCGCTTTCACTGCAAAAGCGCCCGTGCTAATAGAATTGTCATGCCATGCAAAAAAGCGGCCCTGTCGAATATGTGGCAGGATGCGCCGCGTGTGAACGTAGCCCAAGACAGGCAATAGGTTCTAATTGTGGGAAAATCTCTCAAAAATGTGTGTCATCATTAAAAAAATGTAATCATAAAAAAGCTAAAAAGGTCAACCCAGTCACCTAATCAATGTATACGGAGCTCAGAGTGAACTGCCACCTTTGACCAAGGCTCGCTATATAGTCAGCAAATGATTCATCAGTACCTGCTTTTCCTGCTATTTTATCTTTAGTTCTACATACAGAAAAAAAAAAATACATTCTGTCACTACCTGCCATCAAGTAGCGCACACTTGCTCAAAAACCTCCCCCAAGAAAGTGCTCAGGATAACAGTCACAAAATCAGCAAGAAAACAAATCATCCAGCACTATTAAAAATATAAAAGGGGTGAACCGTTATACCAACTTTAAAAGCAGCTTTCCAAAAGACAGAATCCATGATAGGGGTTACGCGGTTTGAGGCAGTGTACCTCGAAATCACGCGCCTCACTGCCTCGAAACACATAGCCCCTATGGATTACAACTGTCTTTTGGAAAGCGGCTTTTAAAAAAGGTGAAATAAAGGTTTGCCCCTTTTAACAGTGCTGGATTTTTCTATTTTATACATAGATGACTCTATATATCTATCTTTGGATCTAGATCTAGATTTTCCGTTTGCCGACTGTACAGTTAAAGATGGAGCTCAAGATAACCGTCACAGACTGTGGCAGACATAATGAATACACAATATTGCCACAGTATTTTGGAAAATCTTGGGAATTTTACACATTCTTACTTTCCAGATAGTGTTGCCTTTTAAAAATAAAAATAAAAAAAGAGTGGTGCATATATAAAATTTAGCATGTCTTACAAAAAAAATACCCATTAAAATGCATGTACAAGGCCAACACTTGAAGGAGTTTCAAACTTTGTGGTTGTGGCAGCAGCCAGTGGGCACAAGTGACTACCATAATGCAATAACTGGTCAACACGTCCCTGTTTCCGATACCATCTACCCATGTAATTCTATTTGGGCTCAATAAAGACAGCAGTCAAGACCGAAGTAGAACAAAACAAATATACATTGCAACCTGTCAACAAATATATATTTATATATTTTATATCTTTTTTACTTCTGTGAAAAAATAAAAAGGCAATTGCCCCCTTTCCATAAAATACCACCTATTTTTTTTATACATCCTACTCTGTCTAAATATATGAGGACTGTGTGCAAATTCCAATTAACGGTTTACATGACCTATAGAAAACCCATTCCGTTCGCACGTTGTTATTATCTGGAGTGAAGTCCTGGCTTTAAAAAAAAAAAAAAAATAATCAGCCAATTGTGACATTCTAGACCTTTAACCAGAGCAATAGATCCATCATGACTATAGATAGACACGGTGCAAAATGAGCAAAGCATTGTGCCCCCTGCTGTTAAGGACAGGGGTTGCCACATTCATGGATTGTTGGATTTTCAACTCAATTCTGCATTTAGATGTGCAAGATTTTCTATTAACAAGGATGGCATGTAGCTGAACCGAGCAGGTAAGACAGCTTGTTCTCTTAGGCCACATGGTGGGGTTTAGCCTACCTATTACAAGATACACCGCCAAAAGCTTTAGATCTGGAAAGTGAATGATGGGCATTATCAATGCTTCTATGGTAAGAAGGTTCAGTAACTGTCTCAGGTACTTGTAAGTGCCCGGGATCTCTGTGAAATGCTGTACTCTCCGTCATATAGACCTTGGGCTTCTGATGGTATTTTAACCTGTAAGTGTCAGTCATACAGTTGTCCACAGAGAAGTATGTAGTGAGGGCGACTGTATCATTTACAGGGGAAATGTGCTCCATGTCCATAGTCTGCTGAAGCATAGTTGGTCGGCAGTCATACATTGATGATCCAGACACATTTGGCATGGTGAATTGTAGATCGCTGCTGTGATATGGATCTTTCTTTGGATAATAGTCTATATCGCTGTCTGCTTTGATGAAATCACCAGGGGAATGCCTCTCGGCAGTGACGGGAGGTGCATGAGACAAGGTGTCTAGATGTACAGCAGAGGGCGCCAGTGAAAAACTCTGCTCAATTCTGGACATAGCACTTCGTGTATACTTCTTGGGAGGAAGAGGAGGAGGTATATCAGAGTCCCGGTGATTTACACAGCAGCCATCCTCTCTGAAACTGGACAGCTCTTCATTAGATGCAAAATACGGAGCGTTCATGTACTGCACCCTATTGCATTGTGCAGAAGGGCTGCCAGCCGGATTTGCTTGTCCATTCATCTGCCCTAAAGGTGAATGCTCAATGTGCAAACAGCAATTTTCTTGGGAGCAGGGCGACAGAAGATAAGACCCCCGAGAAAGATCTTCAACATTGTTCACCTGCATCTCTTTTAGGTTGTACTCTTTACGCAACGACAGGGTTGGGGAACGAATGTCCTTCTTACGGTCACCAATTTGCTTCCTTTAGGAGAATGAAGAAAAAAAAAAAAGGTTAATTAAAATCCGTTCAATTTCAAAAGGACACATTGACAAGATTATGACACAGCCGTTAACATAGCACATGTGGCTTTCTATATGTCTAATAGGAAAAATAAGCACAGATGTGTCCAAAGCTTTGCTGCAGCAGTAAGATTTCCTTTCACAATAAAGGGGATACTTTACAATATCCTGCTCACATGATACATCTGAAAACCATCCACTATTTTATAGTCTACATGGCTATTTAAAGCCCTGGTTTCTTGCATGCAGTGTGTAAACTCTAGTTAATGAGGTTTTGACTTTTTTTCTTCATTTCCATTAGAAGACCTTCATCTGGGTCATCGTCTGGACAGTTTGTGCCCCTTGCCATCTCCTCTATGTATTGTGTTTTTGCTGACCCTGTTGAGCTTGTGTAGTGGTTCTGAATTATCTAGAGAAAAGGCTTTATATAAGTACTGTGCATAAAAGGGAGGAAACCCCATATCCCTGTACAGTCAGATTCTTATTTTTGCATTATTGGGACCTGATGGGTGCCAGATAATGAAATAACCTGGATTATCAGAGGGTCATGGAAAGGTACAGAAAACTCACTTTTGTATATAGAGTCTTTAGAAAAAGGGCTAAAATAAACTAATTCCTCTTTGCCTGGTCTATTGCTTCAGTTCTTGAGAAACTGTACATCCTACAGCAGCTCTAAACTGGTAACCAAAAACCACATGTACACGGATGACTGTACAGTATGTGGATACAAGTCACAAATCTACACACGACTGCATCCAGGAATATATAAAAGCACAGATATTAGGGTACCTTTACACACAGATATATTGCTTGCAACTGACTGGTTGCAGTGAAATCATGGACACATTGTTCGAGTTGCAAGCAATGTATCTCTGTGTGTAAAGGTACCTTTACAGGAATGAAGAGAAAAAGGAGATTTTTGTGTACTCACCGTAAAATCCTTTTCTCTTAGCCTCTAATTGGGGGACACAGACCGTGGGTGTTATGCTGCTGTCCACTAGGAGGCGACACTAGGCAGAATCTGAAAAAGATTAACAGTGGCTCCTCCTCTATAGCATTACACCCCTAAAGCAGGCAAAGCCTCTTCAGTTTTGTGCTAAAGCAGTAGGAGAGTTCACCGAGTAATAATAGTAATAACAGTACAAGGCATGTAACCAAACAGGCAAACCTGTGTAAACATGTAATACTTAACATGGTAATAACAGTGTAACAAGGCCTGTAACCAAACCGGTACATGGCAAACAGTTAAGAGTTAACAGTAATAATAGTATAACACAGCCTGTAGCCAAACATGTGTAAACAGTTACCCTTGTAACAGTTGAGAAAACACATGAGAACTGTAGTAAAGGCCCCAAAGGGGCAAAAGGGTGGGAGCTGTGTCCCCCAATTAGAGGCTAAGAGAAAAGGATTTTACGGTGAGTACACAAAAATCTCCTTTTCTCCTTCGCCTCATTGGGGGACACAGACCGTGGGACGTCCCAAAGCAGTCCCTGGGCGGGAAAAGCGATGGAACTAGTAACGCTGAACACGGTCAGCGAAAAACTATGTACCTACAGGAGGTCTGCTGCCTCCTGGAGGACACATCTACCCAGACCTGCGTCTGCCAAGGCCTGAGTGTGAGCACTGCAGCGACTTGTAGATGTGTGTAGGCTGAGCCATCTGGTTGCCTATGACACTAATTGTGTTGACGCCTGGGCCCGGACGGCCTAGGAGGCCCCCACGGCCGTAGTAGAATGTGCCCCAACACCTGCAGGAAAGGGCCGGGTTTTTGAAGGTATAAGCGTCTTGGATGGTTTTTGAATCCATCTAGCTATAGTAGCCTTAGAGGCTGACATGTCCTTATATCGGACCTCTTGAAGAAGGAAGAGAGAATCCAATTTCCTAAAAAGGTGCTGTTCTGGATACATAGATGCGTAGGGCCCTGACGAGGATCCACAGGGCCCTGACGAGGTCCTACATATGTAAAGCCTTCACGACCCAATGGCCTGGAACCAGGCGCATAGATGGCAGAGAGAGGGTCTTCATTTAGGCGAAAGAAGAACCCCGCCAGTGGAAGAAAGGATGGGACCGGCGAAGGGCAACATTGTCTTGGTGGAAGACCACCTAAGGAGATTTACCTGAGTGCTGAAGTTCCGATATTCAGCAGGAAAAAGTAATTGCCACCAAAAACCACCACTGTTAGTATGAGAATGCCAAGGGGATTGACCCGTAGAGGCTTAAAGGATGGTTCTTGTAGAGCCGTGAGGACAAGGTTTAGGTCCCACGGGTGTAGCGGCCTGTTGAATGGGGAAATGAAATGGCAGACCCCTCGAAGGAAGGGTTTCCTCGAAGTCTGGAATCAAAATGTTTGTGGAAGAAGGTGGAAGTGGCTGAATACTGCCCCTTGAGAGAACCCAAGGACAGGCCTGAGTCTAGGCCTGAATTGAGGAAACTGAGAATTCTTGGTAGGGATAGGGCCAAAGTGAATGGCCTCTAGCGGTGCACCAAGCAAACAAAAACAAATATTCATGTGCGATGGTAAATGTTCGAGGAGGCTGGTTTCCTCGCTCTCATAATGTTCGCCACAATATCCTAAGAAAACCCAGCTTGGGTTAAGACCCAGGTCTCAAGAGACATTCCGTCAATACAGAGTTGAGGAATTCTGACGGTATAACCCGTCTTGAGAGAGTGAGTCTGGACTGTCTGGATGAACAGTCTGGCAAGTGCCATGGTACGGCTGCTATGAGTGAGAGACGGAAACTGATCCATCCCTAGACTGGTGTGTGTGGTCCCAATGACTGTGGGTCATAAGACCTGGTCATGAAGGCTGGCGTCATGAGTTCCTCATCCGGGGTTCCCTAGCACCGGGAGATTCATGGGACAACGTGAGGGTGTGGGAAACACTCCCTTGAGGTAATCCCCTTGCGGGTGAGGAAAAACACTACCCGGTCTTCTCAGCCAGTATGTGACCGGCTTATAGTACTGAGTTTGTGGATTCCGCCCAGTGAAGTACGTGATGAAGTTCATCCGTTGCCTGGAGACTTCGGGTTCCGCCCTAGTGACTGACATATGTCACAGCCGTGGCATTGGCTAAAGGACTTCAGTGCTAGGACTATTTCCATAATCCTCTGTATATTCATGGGCATTTTTGACTCCGGGCGGGATCACTTGCCTTGTGTTCTGTGATGGGGGACACTGCACCCCATCGCGTCAGGCTCGTGATAGTGGTTAACTGTTCAGCGTGGTGGAACAAAAAACCTTCCCTGCATGATAGAAAGAGTGGCCAGAGCCACCGGGAATATTTGTCCCCTCCATGGGCGAGAACTCATCCTCCTCAGGCTCCAATTCTCCTCTTATCCAGATTGCATGATTAGCCTACTGAGTCACAGTGGCTTTTATTGATTGAGGTTCTTATTCCTTGAATAGAGAATAGAGAGTGTGAAGGCGGTCTGAGATGCAGCTGTGAAATATTAAACTGTTGGAACCGGAGTATAATTGTGGAGGTTGTTATAGTGTCTACAGCATTGAGACACTATGTTCGCAGTCCGCGAGGATCAGAGTTTTGGATAGACAGAACGTCCAAGGATGGAAGGATGATGACACCCCTGGAGTGAGGGGTAGTCATGACGTCTGCCCTGATTTTTGTGAGCACTGAAGGAGCTGTAGTTAAGTCGAAACGGGAGTGCCACTAATTAATAGCATGCCTGTTTGAATACAAATCTGATGGAACTTCCTGTCAGTAGCTGCATAAGAATATACGGGGAGGTGTCCTGTATATCTATGGACTCAAGGAATATTTATTGTTCTTTGGAAGCAACTTGGAGTGGAGATACCATGTGGGATAAGTTATCCGGACATGTTAGTTTAGTTGTTTTAGGTCCAGTACGGGTCGTACTGAATCTTCCTAATTGGACCACAGATAGGTTGGAAAACGCTCTTTGCGTGATACAGTTACAGCGACTCCTGAAATGAGGAGAGGCTTTACAGGGTGGAAAAAGTACTTGAGCCTTTACGCAGTGGAGACGATTTGGTCTCGGATTGGTGAGACTGACTCTGTCAGGATGAGCTACCATTCTGGGTATCCTGGGACAGGTACCTGTGTGGCGACCGAGTACTCGTCAGTGTCGGTCTAAGTCTTGACCGACCTTAATAAATACTGAAAGGAACGGGTCGTCCTGGTTTGCACTGAGGGAGGGAAGTGCCCTTGCGTCTCTTAGCATCTGAAGTTAACTTGTCCAGCTGTCCTTCGAACAGGTGACCTCTGAGGAATGGAAAAAAAAAAAAAAAACTGTGAGGGGCTTCTTGGAGACCACGTCCATTCTTCCCTTCCCGTACCCAGAGGGCACGTCTAAGGGAATGGCATTGTGAGCTGCTATTGCTGAGCAACTGGCAGCATGCAGGGCTGCGCACATTAGGTAGTCAGCTGAGGTGGCGACTCGAGTTGCTTGGGTCGGCAGAGTAGGGCGGCGGACGAGGCATTCAATATTGCTTGACCTGCTAATGCTGTGATGGCTGTCGCTGCCCTGACTGAAGCGAATCTTGTCCGTGTCAGTCTAGATGTGAACTGGCCGAATGAATTCCGGTTGGAATGCAGTTTGCTGACGGCGCTTGAAGGACCGCCTGGCTGTGCGCTGAGGGAGGGAAATGCTTTTGTCTCCCATGGCATCTGAAAACAATGTGACCAGTTGTCTTCCGGACAGACGTCCCTGGGATATGGGAGGCCTGTGAGAGACTGAGGCTACAGTATATCTTAGAACTTCCAATAGAGCGTCAGCCTGGCGACTCTAGGACTAAGGACGTATTGAGATCTGTCGTGGTTAAATTGGCCTTCTGAGGGCAGGACTGGGCTGCTGCCTGTAGCGCCTTTACTGTGATATTATTGCCCAGGTCACGTCCTATGTCCTGTGTGGAGCCACAGTCGGCAGGAAGTATGCTGAGCCTCTGATAATACTTATAATAATGTTTATCCATTTATATAGCGCTATTAATTCCATAGCACTTTACATACATCCAGAAATACATACATATATATATGTATCTATATCTATATATATATATAATATACAGACACACAGGTGTAGGGGATTTGAACTTGGCAACCCTCAGGTGCAAGGTCCAGATAGATCACTATCCTCCAGGCTACAATGCTTTATGCTGGCAACCCACGGGTGCAAGGTCCAGATCACTATCCTCCAGGCTACAATGCTTTATGCTGCAGGGGAAAAAGCATGCAGAGCCGCAGCAGGGAGGGAGCCCTGCTTGGCTTCATTGCAGAGAGTGTGCAGTGTGAGATCCTGCGCCGCCAGTACTGCTGGACAACATGGCTGGAGGTGATATTGAAATGTCTAATGGCTGCGGAGTGATTTGTACGTGCAGGATTCTTAAAAACCAAGGCACCAGATGTGTGCCTGAATGCTGCGGTCAGGAGGAAGCACTGTGGGTCTCCAAGTGTAGTGGGGCTCCCAGTGTAGTGGGGCTCCCAGGTGGTGAGTAACCGTTTACTCCTCCGCAGTGTATACATGTAATGCTAGACAGGAGCATTATCCACTGCTCCACCGGCTCCCTTGTGTGGTGTGCCCTGGTCTTGTATGTAAAAATGCAAGGCCCAGGGCACTGAACCAGATGCTACTGTCTCCCCTGTGCCAGATTTTTACAATGGCCGCCGCTGCTGAGAAGGGGCGGGCCTCTAGCAAGAAAAAAGGCGCCAAGAACAGGCCTCCCGCCCCACTGATGATGGGGCTGTGGCTCTGTTCCGCCCCCTTCTATAACGCCGGCCGCGTCATTCTGGTCATTCAGAGGGCGGACCGGGGGCGGGCCAGGGGGCGGACCAAAGGCAGCGGCTCCGCGCTAGGCCGAAGCCGCGGCCTGTAGTACAAATCCCATGCCGCAAATGGGGCCAGGCCGGCGCGGAGGTCGGGGGAGGGATCGGAGTGGACCCCCAGGGCCGTGCAGCGCCGTTACAGTGGTGGCCCCCGTAGGAGGATCCAGAAGGCTGGATCTCCTGATGTCCGGCTGTAAATGCAGGTACCGGCTGCTGCAGGAGCACAGGCAGCCTGTGCACCTTGCAATGTGCATAATGTGTCCCCCGGCCCCTTCAGGAGCGCACACAGCAGAGCTGGGGCTCCTGGGCTGCAGCATTAAGGAGTGCTGCGTCCTGTGTTCCTCAGAGGCACTCAGCAAAGCTGAGGCCTCTGGAAGCGGTATTAGTGCAGCAGTGTTCACCAGCTGCATATGTTGTGTCTTCTGGCATCTTCAGGAGCGCACACAGCAGAGCTGGGGCTCCTGGTGCCGCAGCAGTAAGGAGTGCTGCGTCCTGTGTCCATGAGAGGCTCTCAGCAAGCTGAGGCTCCAGGATCACTGCGTCTAATGTGTCCCCCATCATCCTCAGGAGAGCACACAGCAGAGCTGGGGCTCCTGGTGCCAAAGCATAACGGAGTGCTGCGTCCGGTCTCCATCAGAGGCACTCAGCAAAGCTGAGGCTTCTGGATTGCAGTGTTAGTGCAGCAATATTCACCGGCTGCATATAATTGTGTCCCCCGGCTCCCTTCAGGAGCACACACAGCAGAGCTGGGGCTCCTGGAGCTGCAGCATTAAGGAGTGCTGCGTCCGATGTCCATCAGAGGCACTCAGCAAGCTGAGGCTTCTGGATTGCAGCATGGTTTTTTCCTACCTGCGGTGTCTCGACCTAAGAACCCCTGAGGGATGATTAGGGAGGGATGCTGCCGTCCACTTTCAGAGGACTCCTGGGTAGTCTCGACCTCAACCCAGAGTCCCCAACAGTGGGGAACTGGGGAAGGAGGACCGTCGTCTCGACCTCAACCAGGCACCCCCAACAGTGGTGGGCCGAGGAGGGAGCGGCATGTGGGGGGAACAAAAGTCGACCTCAACCAGGCGCCCCAACAGTGGGTGGCCGAGGAGGGACCATGCCGGGAGTCTCGTCAGAGACCCACTTTTCTTCTTCTTGAAGTAAAAATTCAAAAAGTGCAAAAATTTTAGGAGAAATAAAATTTGTGTGTGCCTCCTACAAGACACTAAGCAAAAACTGAAGAGGCTTTGCCTGCTTTAGGGGTGTAATGCTATAGAGGAGGAGCCACTGTTAATCTTTTTCAGATTCTGCCTAGTGTCGCCTCCTAGTGGACAGCAGCATAACACCCACGGTCTGTGTCCCCCAATGAGGCGAAGGAGAAAAGATTGTCTTGGTAACAAAACATGTAAGAAAAGAGATTACCCTGAAATAAAAATCACCCCTACCTTTGACCGGTTGGACTGTGAACGATCAACGGCTCACGTGGAACTGGGGATAACCGATCTTCATATCTACTACGCTCCAAGCCATTATAATCTTTGAAGTGACCTTAAATACAAAATAATTTCTATTAGTTTATAGAATGATAACCCCAATTTCTTGCTACCCCCTATGAAGCTTCCTAAAGTAGGAGTGTCCTTATGAAGTACTTTGCACAATACAATATTTTCCACTTCTAGAACTTAAGTCCATTTTCTTAATCTAATCACATTATGGACA